>WJSH01008780.1:11106-24863 GCA_009757365.2 Lepidium campestre | reverse complement strand
AAGTAGCTCGATTCATCGGATCATCACTTATTGCAGAGGCTTTAGTAATCCGAAGCTCGATGAAGAATGCCCTTTCGTTTGGCTTCAGGAGAATCTTAGTAAAATCTGATTCTCTCTCCTTAATCTCGACCATCAATCACGGCGAGACAAGATCGAAGATCCATGGTGTGTTATTTGACATCGCCAGTCTTCTCCCCAATTTCGATTTCGTTAAATTTAAACAAGACAACAAAGTACATGATAGATTATGTATATAAGATTGAAGCGCGTCCGATATGTAAAAGATGTGTAAAGTGTAACCCTCATTAAATAATTATTTAAGGGGGAGTTTGCATCGATGTACTATTTTTCTCTTCCTATAGTTTTTTTCACCGGGGTTTTTAAGAAAGATTTTTAACGAAACAACGAAGATATTAGAATAAGATATGTACAACGATAGATTGTGCCAAAGAAAATATATTCATCATATTAGAATGCACCATCAACTAGATGTGCAAAGAGTGATCTCCATCATTCAAGGGGAGCTTACGACGTTGTACTCTTTTTCTCTTATGATGGTTTTTCCTATTGGATTTTCCAACGAATGTTTTTAACGAGACAACAACAGATGATAAATATATAATGCAAGAAGCAATAGTAACAATGGTCTTCAAGGGGAGGGGAGTGTTATAATATAAACGTGGTCATCAAGTTTGAGTCATCAAAGTTGACATATGTCAAGCATTAGTTCAATGACTCAACAAATTGAGTGTATTATCACAACATATGTGTCAACATATTGTAATTAATGTGGACCCCATCGTACTACTATATATAGGAATGTTATGTAATAGTTAGAATTCATACTTCACAATACCGAAACTCAATAAAGAAAAGTTTCTCTTTGATATCTCTCTAGAGTTTATCTCTCTAGAATTCTGAGTGTCTCACCGGCCAAATCATGTTTTTATACTGATCTGAGATGTTGTTATTTCGGTTTTATAATAGTGTACACCCACAATCTGCATTTTTGTATTTTTTTATTTTCTTTAATTTGATACTATAACTCCATATTCATTTACTATAATTTCTTAGAGAATTTTTCACAGTATAATTCCATAGAAAATATATGATTTTTTTCTTTCAACCTTGTTTTTTTCTAACTTAATTATTATTCATTAATTTACAAGATCATTAATTAAAAAAATAGTAAAAATACAGGACAATCATAAAAATATACCCAGAATGAACAAAAATATGAGAGAAAACATAACAATTTTGGTATGACAAAATCAAAATCATTCATTTTAATTTTTGTTTCGTATATTCTACATGATCTGCATGATCTGTATATGATTTACACAATCTGCATTATCTGTTTTTTTTTTCATTCACTATACGAAGTCTAAGATTGACGGTTCACATTTCAATACCCTTATGAGACACAAATCCAACGGTTCATATTTTATGTTCACATATATCGCAATGCTTATTTCCCCTCTCTAAAGAGAAACTGCCTATATCATCGATAAAGATGATTGATGGTGCTTTTGAACCGGCTTTACATGAGAGATTTTTCACACTAGCTATACCACCAAAATATAGAAAAAAAAATTTAAACAAATCGAACAACAACAGAAGAAGTGTAAAAAAGGAAAGAGAGAGATCTCCTACAAAAAATGAAGTTAGTAGCGCACCGGTTGTAGAAAGATACCCCATACCCAAAATTTATTTGGCTATGATGTATCTCAATGTTGTCTTCCCACAATCAAGCGGGCCATAAACTAAGACCGTAGAAAACGGCTTCGCACCAATCTTGTTACATACTTAACAAGAGAAAGTATCATTTTCAAAATGACGACCACATCCGTGATGCCAACCAAGGTTCTTTATATCTTTGAAAATGTTAGACTTGAATCCAACAAACAGGGGAAATATCGAAGAAAGAGAAGAAGAGAGAAGATAAAGAGTGAAGAAGAAGAGACTAGGGAGACTACAATAACAAAATCCTCACAACGACAGAGTAAAGAAAACTTATTCCCTAAAATTGACGAATCTTTGATATGCTCAAGGGTGTAAAGAAAACTTATGCCGTAAGACTCTGAATGGTTGGCAGAAAATATACAGATTAAATGCAATTGGGTTCATGTACATTTAATATCCTCATTCACATATTTATATTATAAGACAAAAAATATATATATAATAAAATATAAATAATCTGCAAACATATCAAAATAAAAGAGGGAGATATACTTCTCTTATCTACATTTATTATTATTATTATTATCCTTCTTTTTATTTTATTAATCTAGACACAAATACTCTTTTACAAATACGTACATATACTATATTATTAGGAAATTTCATTATTAGGCTATTTACAATGGTTTTGAGATTCAACACCCTAATTTTTCTCTTTTATTACTCCACATCATCTTCTCTCTTTGACATAATCATTCAACATTTTTCAATATTAAGACTCTATAACAGTTTGTTTAATAAAATGCAACACCATTCCCCAATTATTCTTATATTCTTATTTTCATTTATATTCTTTGGATGATTCTTTTGCTCGTAGTAGTAGGGAATCTACTGTAGTTCGTGCTATGTAAAAAATTCTCTTCGGGTTCTATAATGAATTAAAGTGTTGACAAAAAAATTATATATTAATGAGAAATTACACCATATATACATAACTTATAAACTAATTAAGTAACTACCTATGAATCCCACTATCTAATTCTTTCTCCATATAAAATGTCTATTTTACCTAGGTTTGGGCATATTATCAGAGATCCCATCTGTGCTCCGTCCTGAAATTTCGGGTATCCGGGATGTACGGATCTGGATCCTGATAATAAAAACTACGGATCTGCGGGTATGGATCTGGATAATAATATTTTTACTTCAGATATCCAGATCAGATCCGATTTATAATATTTAGTATATGAATTTTTATAATATGTATTATTTCTATTAAATATTTTTAAATGTGTTAATATGTAAATTCATTTTAAATTTTTAAATTATAAATTATATAATAATTTTAGGTTTTAATGTTGAATTTAACATATGAATATATTGTTATTCTAAATTTTAATGATATTTTAAATGATATTTTAATATAAATTATAAAACAAATATATATATTTGATATATTCTATAAACAAATTATTTTTTATATTATTTTAGTACCATAATTTGCATATTTATTTTCTTACCTTCTTTTTATTACAAATATGGTATCATTTTTTATAAAAAATTTATGTAACATAATAATGTCCGGATCCGGATATCTGCGGATCCGGATCCGAATATCCGCGGATATCAAATCTCGGATATACGTAGTGTACGGATCCGAATCCGGGTAATAAAAACATGGATCCGACGGATCGGGATATCACAAAATTCTCGGATATACGATCCGTGCCCATGCCTAATTTTACCCCTACTTACAAAAAACATAAAAATATATTTTCACTCTACAACGACGTCTATATACGGGTAACTCTATGTTTATGACACTAACAACATATATTCATGGGTAACACTATGTTTACGACACAATATTCAATCATGTCTTAAACTATATATATGGATAACATTATGTGTACGACATTAACAATATCTATATACAAGTAATACTATGTTTACGACACTAACAACATCAATATACAGATAACATTATGTTTACCACCATAAAAAATACTTTCTTCAGTCTACAACGACTTCTATTTATGAATAATTCTATATTTATGACACTAACAATATCTATACATTGGTAACACTATGTTTATGACACAATATCCAATTATGTCTGACACAATATATATGGATAACATTATTTGTACGGCATTAACAATATTTTTTTACGAGTAACACTATGTTTATGGTACTAACATCTATATACGGTAATATTATAATTACTAATTAATACCAACCTACAATATATCACTTTTATTTTGTTAGTATTAAGGGTATTTTGGTCCTAAAAATCTACAGTACCCTATATTTTTTTGTCTTACATGATTCCTAATTAAGTTATTTTCTATGTATATTGATGCAAATCACTTTATATTAATAAGAATTGAAATAACTAAATTATAAATATTTTTTTTTAAATAATAGTAGAAGAAATTGAAAGTACTTTTATTAAAAGCCTAAAAATTACATTAAAAACTTAAATTGCAATGCAATACATAAAATAAACACACCAAACTTCGAAAAAAACTACACCACACAATTTGAAAACACACATGACTTAATTGTTACGAAAAAACTCAACCCAAAAAACAATAAAGATCTTAAAGAACATATAGAGACTTAGAAATATCTTTAATCATGAGAATGTTTGAATCTTGTCCAAATGTGTTTGAATCTCATTTGGACCATTCTCATTTGCACCGCTCATACTATCAAAAGTCATTTGTGTTAAAAAATTTGGTAACTCTATTGCTTAGGATAGATGTGGCATCATTTATCCATAATATGGATATAGATAATAATTTGAACAGCTAACGGCATGGTAAAATTTGGTGAAAATTCATAATTTTGGTATATTTTGAGGGTGTGGTTGATTGGAAAACTGATTTGGAAATTGAAAATTGTTGAGATTTAGGTAATGAAAATTATGATTATTAGAATTTTGAGTATTTAAAGGGTTATTGTTGGGATTTATATTACCCAAAATATGTTTAAAAATTATGAGTGGTAATAGAAAAATTATAGAAAATAAGGATTTTTTTTTCTATGTCCAAATTAAATGAAACAAGTCTCTAGTCATACAACACAAAAAATAATCAATTTTGATATATATATATATATATATATATATATATTTATTTAAAAATAATAAAAACAAAATTAATTTAATTTGAAAATTTATGGATAAAATAAAATCTGAAGAACCATCTAACCAAATAGAATAATGACATGTGTCTATATCATTTGTCTCTCATCTTCCTTCTTTCATTTTTGCCGACAACTTTTTTTTTTCTTTTTTCTTTTATTCATTCAACACTCGTTAAATGTATTGAACACCATACAATTTCAGCTCATCTTTTTATATATTCAACAACCCTATTGGAGAGATTCAACACCTCCAATTATAACTAGCCTTAGACTATGAACAATGGTTATAACATTCAACACCCTCTTTTTCTCTTTTTCACTCGACATCATTTTTTCTCTTTTCCACATAATCATTCAACACATTTTTCAATTTTTATATCTTTACAATAGTTTTGTTTAATAAAATTCAACACCCTACCCCACTATTTTTATTTTTTATTTTTATTTTCATTTATATATATAATTATTAATAAAATTTAATAATTAAAACTAAGATAACTCAAATAATAATACAAGAAACCGAAAATATTTTTATTAAAACACAAAAAATAACAAAATAAAATAAAATTGCAATACAGTATATAAAAATAAACACACCACATTTTGAAAAAAACATAGCACAAGTAAAAAAACACACATGACTTAATTGTTACGAGAAATTCAATTCAAAAAAAAAACAATAAAGCTTTTAAAGAACATATAGAGATTAAAACAATCTCTTTAGTCATGAGACTATTCGAATCTTGTCCAAATATGTTTGACTAGATCCACTTGTAATTTGTGATGTATATTTGAATCACGCAACTCATATCTAGAACGCACATGGTTTACAAATGCAGGTAGCACCTCGGTTGAGAATGGTAATGGTAAACTAGACCCACTTGCCTCAGATTGATCATAATCGGTCCAATTTTGAAGATATGTATTTCGTTCATCCTCAACAATCATATTATGCAATATGATACATGATCTCATGATGGTAGCCAAATCGACTATGTCCCACATCCGAGCAAGTTGACAAATGATTTTAAATCTAGTCTGTAACACTCCAAATGCACGTTCGATGTCCTTCTGATATGCCTCTTGATATTGTGCAAATAACTTTTCTGGTTCACTCTGAGGAAGTCTAATTGATTTGACAAAGGTTGGATAAGAAGAATAACAGTGGTGGTTCCCTTATCTCCCCGAGTAAATTGACTTTCCCACGGAGTAGGACAATCTTTCCATTCCAGTGCATGCAATCAATACTTTCAATCATCCCTGGAAAGCCTCGCGTTTCACTAACGTGTTAAATTCTTTGTAGGTCATATTCATTTGGAGCTCTTAGATACACTTGCTCATATAGTTTTATGATTCCTTTACAAAACCTACGCAAGCACTCCAATGTAATGGTACCTCATATTTTGATGTATTCATCAACAACATCGGCGGCAACATCATATGCTAACATTCGCATGGTTGTGGTACATTTTGCTAATGGAGATATACCTTCTTTTTTAGCTGCGTCAAATCGTTGAGTGAAGTAGTTGTCAATACTTGATAGATCCTCAACGATTCGAAGAAAAACATGCTTTCGTATCCGGAATCGCCGACAAAACATTGTGTCGTCATATGTAGGTTGATTGGCAAAGTAGTCATCAATCAATCTTTGATTTTTAGCTATGTGATCTTTCTTGAAGTATTTTCTCTTGCTATGAGGTGTGTATTTCTCCTCTATTTTTTTACGACGCTCCCTAAACTAGTGGACAACATATTTTAGTCAATTTCACACTGTCTCTTGTAAGCTTCGATATCAAAATGAAATTATGATAGATCCATTGATTTTTTTTGTATGATGAGATTTGTGGTATTGGTACATCAATGGAAGAATGTGCTCTCATTTATAAGAAAAAAATGAGTTGTTTAAATCATCGGATTCCAACCAAACAATATATTACAGATTAATAGATTAAATTATGTTTTTTTTATTAAAAGTCAAAAGATATAGATTCTTTTGCCAAAAAAAATCAAAGATTACTGACAAGGAAATATTATTGAAGCAGAAATATTTATGACACATTATTAAAGCACTGACAATGACGGAACAAAGACAAAGACGAAACAGAGATAAAACACTGACAAAATATTAAAGTATGACATAAAGACAAGACACACATTATTAAAGACAATGACGAAACAAAGATACACATTATCAAAGAAGAAATGATAAACAACATTATTGAAAATACCAACACACTTGACAACAATTAATTGCCAAATAGATCATTGCTTAGCTTTTCTAACAGCTTTTTTCGCGATCATCGAAATGCTCTTTCTCACATAGCTTCAAATAGATTTCCATCTTCTTCAATTGGTTTTCCTCTTCTTGGTTCATGGATATTTTATCCAATCGTTCCAACTCTTACTCCTTGAACAATTTAAATTCATTCCACTTTTCGTTGACCACTTCCAAAGCTGCGGCCTTGCATTTCTTTTTACCCTTCTTTTTAGATGCATCCCTCCCCATTGGACAAGCACATGAACCTACAGAGTTAGAATCACTTGGATCCACTACTTTTTGATCCACTACTTCTTAGATCTCGTAGATCTATTACTTTTTGATCCAGTATTTCCTCCAACCTGACTACCATAACGTGGTTGATCACGAATACTGTGTCATTCTAACATTAAATAGTAACGAACACTCGTACCACTTTAATATAAATCATGTGCTTTTGCCAAGATACCATTCTCTGACCACCCACTTTGTTGTAGACGATTAGCATTATTATAAGCTTTAATCCATTTGCCCAGTATTTTGTTCATGTAGTTATTAAAATGATTTATGCACGAAAATCTATTATGTGGATGTTGAAAAAAGCAATGTTCATTACAATATTTAACAATTTTGCGCCAATAGGCTTCGCTTTTTTGGTTTCTTCCAACAATATTGTTTGTTCCATATTTAATCAGTCCGCTGAGTAGCACCACATTTTGATCAGTGGTCCATTTGGGGCTTTTCTTGCGAGTAGGGGTTGATTCCTCCATAGTTGGACTAGTCACATATGCACTGATGCTCATACTACCAAAAGCCATTTGTGTTGAAAATTTTAGAAATTATGTTGCTTGAGATGATTGTGGCATCATCGAGCCATTATATGGATATGGATGGTAATCTGGAACTTCTTACGGGATTGCAAAATTTGGTGCAAATCCATAATTTGGCATATTTTGAGGGTGTGGTTGATTGAGACATTGATTAAGAATTTAGTAATTGTTGGGATTTTGGTAGTGAAAATGACGATTATTAGAATTTTGGGTATTGAAAGGGTACTTGTTGGAATACATATCACCCTAAATGTGTTTAAAAATAAGAATTTATAGAATGAGAATTGAAAATTACAGGAAAATAGATTTTTTATATGTGTCCAAACGAACCAAGTCTCTATTTATATAGTACAAAAAATGCTGGATTTTGGTATATCTTTTTCAAAAAAAAAAAATAATAATAATTGAGTTACAAGATTGTGGATAAAATTAAAAATCTAGAATCTCAATATCAAATCATATATGGACACATGCCCTTATCTCATATTTTTCTCTCATGCCAATAATTTTGTACGATTAAAATGAATTGGTTTTATTATTTTTTTATTGATTCAACAGCTGAATGTTCATATCATTTTTAAACACCCCATTGCATGGAGTCAACTGTTGAATAAATCATTCTACACTTTTGAGGGTTTGGTTGATTGAGACATTGATTAAGAATTTAGTAATTGTTGAGATTTTGGTAGTGAAAATGACGATTATTAGAATTTTGGGTATTGAAAGGGTATTTGTTGGAATCCATATTACCCTAAATGTATTTAAAAATAAGAATTTAAAGAATGATAATTGAAAATTACAGGAAAAAAGATTTTTTTTTATGTGTCCAAACAAACCAAGTCTCTATTTATATAGTACAAAAAATTAGAATATTTATATAGTACAAAATTGTATTGATAATTTTTAGCTTTTATTGATAATTTTTTTAATTAGAATAATTATATCTTGTTATTATTTTTTGAAGAAGAAAAATATGACATTGTTTATATTAACAAATATAAAAGAATTATTAAACTTTGGATGACAATCATAAGAGAAAATATTGCATATTTTTTTTAGAAAAATCAAAATACTTAATTTTTAGTTTTTATTTTATATATTTTGCATGATCTGCATAATTTGCATATATTCTGCATAATTTGAGTTATTTGGGTTTGAAAGTTTGGCTCAACAAAAGCAGATCTAATGCAGGTGTGGTCAACTGCTTTTGTTTTCTCCATTCATACATTTAACACTGTAGTACAAAATAATCTTAAAATAACAAATAATTTGCACATGTTAAGAAATCATTCATTTTGTGGTGTACACCCGCAATCTGCATTTCTTTAATTTTATTTAAATTGATACTATAACTCTATATTTATTTACTATAATTTCTTAGAGAAGTTTCTATATTATAAATCTTTGGAAAATACATGTTTTCTTTCTCCCAATCATGTTTTTGTCTTACTTAATTATTAATTTACTAATTTACAAGATCATTATTTACAAAAATTGTAAAAATACATGACAATCATAAAAATATACCGAAAATGAACAAAAATATGAGAATATATTACAATTTTTTTATGAGAAAATCAAAATAATTCATTTTAATTTTTGTTTTGTATGTTTTGCATTATTTGTATATGATTTGCACTATGATTTGCACAATCTGCATGATCTGTAGTTTTTGATTTGTATTCACCATTCGAAAAATAAGATTAACGGTTCAGATTTCAATACCCTTATGAGACACATATCAAACAGTTCAAATTTTATATTTACAGATATCGTGATGCTCGTTTCCCCTCTCTAAAGAGAAATTGTCTGTATCATCGATAAAGATGATGGATGGTGGTTTTGAACCGGCTTCATAGAAGAGATTTTTCACACTAGCTATACCACCTAAATATAGAAGAAGAAGAAAATTAAAACAAATCTAACAGCAACAGAAGCGTAAAGAGAGGAAAGAGAGGAAAGAGAGAGATCTCCTACCAGAAATGAAGTCACTAGCGCACCGGCTGTAGAAAGATATCTCCATACCTGAATATTTTTTGGTTATGACATATCCCAGTGTTGTCTTCCCACAGTCAGGCAGGCCATGAAATAAGACCGTAGAAAATGGCTTTGCACCAATCTTGTTACATACTTCACCAGAGAAAGTAGCAGATATCATCATTTTCAAAATGGCGACCATATTCGTGATGCCAGCCAAGGATCTTTTCATCTCATAAAATGTTAGACTCGAATCCAACAAACTGGAGAAATATCGCATAAAGAGAAGAAGAAAGAAGATAAAGAGTGAAGAAGAAGAGACTCGAGACATTACAATAACAAAATCCTCACAGCGACAGAGTAAAGAAATCTTATTTCCTAAAATTGACGAATATTTGATACAACCAAGGATGCAAAGAAAACTTATGCTCTAAGCCTTTGAATGGTTGGCAGAAAATATGCAGAATAAATAATCCTCATTCACATATTTATATTACTGAACAAAAAAATTAATAAAATATAAATTATCTGCAAACCGATAAAAAAAAAGTATGAGATATACTTCTTTTGACTTGTACGTCCATATCTGCATTTATTATTATTTTTTTCTTCTTTTATTTTATTAATCTAAATATAAATACCTTTTTACAAATATGATCCACATTAATTACATACATTGATACTTATGTTTACAATATTATTAGGGAATTTCATTATACGTGGTGCACTTATATAAGAAAAAAACAAAATCGTATTGAGTATTTTTAGATTTTATTCAAAAAATACATGCAATAAACTTTTTGTAATAATCAAATACATTTGTTTGGATTTTTTCGAATGTTTGAAACTATATGAGATTTTTTTGTATTTTTGTAAAAAATTAATATTAATTTTTAATTTTTCTTATTGAAGAATATTTTAATTGTTTGTTCATTTATATTGGATTTTTTGAAATTACTTTGATTATTGAAAATTTTAAAAATTTTAAAATATTTTAGTGATTAGTTTTAAGGTTAATATTTTAGGAAGTATTTTTTTGTTCGTTTTTTTGTAATTTTTAAAGATTTTTTGGATTTTTTAAAATTGTTTTTAAAAATAATTATTTTTTAAACTCAAAATATTTACTTTCAGGGTTTAAATAACCATGTTAGTCAATTTGAAAGTTTACTATAGGAGTATAAATATTTAAGGTTTAAAGTATAAGTGGCTGTCACTTTGAAGGTTTTTTATGGGATATTCCCTTATTTTTTATAAAGAAAAATATGACATTGGTTATAGTAACAAATATACAAACATATTAAATTTTGGATGAATCATAAGAGAAAATATTGCATATTTGTTATAGAAAAATCAAAATACTTAATTTTTATTTTATATGTTTTGCATAATTTGCATATGTTCTGCATAATTTAGGTTTGAATGTTTGGATGAATAAAAACAGATCTAATGCAAGTGGGGTCAACTGTTTTTGATTTCTTCATTCATACATTTAATATTGCAGTATAAAATAATCTCAAAATATCAAATGACATGCGCATATCAAAAAAAAATGCACTCATTTTGTGGTGAACACCCACAATCTGTATTTTTTTAAAAAAATTGATTATATAAACTCTATATTCATTTACCATAGTTTCTTATAGAAATTTCCACACTATAATTCCTTGGAAAATATTTGTTTTCTTTCTTTTAACCTTGTTTTTTTTCTAATTTAATTATTATTTTATTAATTTACAAGATCATTAATTACAAAAATTGTAAAAATACTGGACAATCATAAAAATACACCAAAAATGAACAAAAATATGAGAGAAAATATTACAAATTTTTTTATGAGACAATCAAAACACTTCATTTTAATTTTGTTTTGTATGTTCTGCATGATTTGCACAATCTGCATGATCTGTATTTTTTTTTTTGCATTCCCCTTTTGAAACCTCTGTTTGATCTGCATGATCTGCATTTTTTTATATGCATTCACCATTCAAAGCCTAGATTGATGGTTCACATTTCAATACCCTTATGAGACACATATCCAACGGTTTATATTTTATGTTTACAGATATCGCGATGTTGGTTTTCCCTCTCTAAAGAGAAACTGTCTATATCTTCGATAAAGATGATTGATAAAGTTTTTGAACCGGCTTCACATAAGAAATTTTTCACACTACCTATACCACCTAAATATAGAAACAAAAAAAATTAAACAAATCGAATAGCAACAGAAGCGTAAAAAGAAGAAAGATATCTAAAACTTGCAGAAAACAAAAAACTAAAATCTAAAAATTAAAAGCTAAAAACTAAAAACTAAAAACTAAAAACCAAAAAACTGATATACCATTCATGCCCTTGATAAAAGAGAATGATCGTAGTTGTGATAGTAGGTTAGGAAAAATACACTGTAACATATAAAACAAATTGAAGTCAATATTATCCAAACTATACAAAGTTTGCAATTTGACTATGATGGGTGGGACTAAGAAACGCATGGTACAAAACTCGATCTTAATTCATGAATAATATCAAAGTCCGGACACAAAACATAAAATTCATAACGTTACAAAAATTTAAGCCAAAACAGAAATCATCAATGCTAAGTAAACTTCAAACTGTGTGAGCTTTGCTTTGGTAGATGATTATAATTATATCAAATTTTAAGGGAAATAAAAAAAAAGCAATGGCGGTTGAACTGAAGAAACAAATGGCTACTCATGATTGCACAGCCAGCTTCTGAAGATGTTCAAAGAAGTCTTGAAGGTTCAAGATTGCACAGCGAGCTTCTGAAGATGTTCAATCTTTCAAGTCAAATAAGGCCTAGATTCACTGTGGTTATATTATATGGGGATCTCTAAGAAAAGATTAAACTTGACAGCCTTTTTATAGTAAGGAGCAGCATCTTTATCTAAATCTTGTGAGAGCGGACATGATCCAACAAATCCTTTGAGACGATCTACAGAAAAGACATAAGATGTAGAATGTTGAAAAGACTGGTACGTACAAACATGTTTGCTTCATACAACTGATGCGACGAAAGCTCACAGGACCATCCATCAACCATCGAGAAGAGCTTACCGTTCCAGGGTCGTCTGTACATGGACCTCCAACCAGAGCTACAATTCTAGCCCCATTTCCAGGCGAGCAAGCTCCAAGCAATCCTGCAGCTACACTCAATGCCACACATGTGCATCTTTGGGAATGATGACCTGGCTAAACAGGCCACTGGTCGCTTTGTAGCTCATCCAATAGCTGCATACCAAAGGTTATTGACACGATGATGAATTTTTTCAACTGCCGAACAAAAAACTCATACCACTACACACCGAATTGAGTGTGAATTCGCACTCCGAGGCAGGCAGCAAGAATCTATTCAAACTAGCACTTGGAAACCGTTTTGCATTCCTTGGGATATCCAGAAACAAGACCTATCCTCGAAGAAGCTCCAAGAAAAAAACCTAATTATTTCCTAGATAAACAATCGGATCATTAACTGTCTCTGACTCTGAGTCCGTAGCTGCAATGTTTTCTTCTTGAGGCCCACACAACAGATCAAGAAAAGGCTTCAACTTCTCAACAAGATCACCGAACAAATGAACCAAACGCTCTTTATATCTCGGAACACAAAGAGCCATAATCTACTACTACAAGTAAGTTTTAAAATCAGCTTGGGTCCAATAAAAACAAAACCACGTCCAAGTTTCACATAAGCCAAAACGAAATTACAACAAAGTTTTGTTTTATTTGTTGGACAAACACATAAAGGGTAGCAAGATAGTCACATAGACTCAAATAGAAATATATACATATATATATATAAAGACTTGAAAACATATTTTCACTTGCCAACTTGATTATGCAGAGAT
>WJSH01008780.1:0-11047 GCA_009757365.2 Lepidium campestre | reverse complement strand
ATGCCATGATTTTTTTTTTTTTATCCGGGTGGTTCGGACTCAGGTAGCATACGACCATTGTCCCAAACTCAGATACACCCGGGGCCACAGGAAGCCAGGTGAATGCTCTATGCTTTGCATAGTGTGACTTTGTTTATATAGGGAATCGAATTCGAGTAGCGTATTACCGTTGTCACTTGTCCTTTTACCAATACCACTAGACCACATCAATATTGGTGTGATTCGGGTTTTGGGTATTTTGGGTTTACATATATAAGATCCGTTCGGGTATTTTTGCGGGTTCGGGTCAGGTTTCGGGTAATAAATTTTGGGTTTGGATCGGGTTCGGTTATTATAAAACATCTTATTTCGAATCGGGTTCGGGTATCCGAATTTTTTACTTAATTTTTTTATCTAAACATTTTCAAAAATTTTTAAAAAATTCTTAAAAAACCATAATTTAATCAAATTTTTTTAATATTTTAGTTTTTTTTTTGTTATTTTGTTTCTAAATTGATTAGTAAATTTAGATTTATAGTTATAGTTTTGAATACTTGTGTAACTAAAAGTATATATAAATAATAATTTTAAAATATATTATACATTTTGGGTATTTTGAGTACCCGTTCGTGTTTCGGGTTTTATCCGATTGGATTCGGATACCCGTGTTCTCATAATCTAAACTTGTTTGGGTATTTTGTCTATTACAGTTCAGTTCAGTTTCGGATGTTTCAAGTCAGGTTCGGGTTCGTGTTTCGGGTATTATGCTCAGCCCTACGGCTGCCTATATATTAATCCTCCACGTTTTGTTTTAACCATAAACATTGAAATTGCATAAGCCCGATGGGCTTTAGTTGAGATTACAAAACATATAAAAAAAAACCGAAGGCCTGCAATATAAGTTCCTTTGGTTGGGGTTCAACATTAAAAAAACAGAGAGGAGAAAGAAACAAAAGGAGGTCAGATATAGCTGTTAGTGGCATGTGGCTTGTCTATATCCAGAAGTTGTTTAAACCATTGGCAAACACCGTGCGCCTTTGTGTGTGACACTTTTGGCTAATGCTTTTGCAACCTTGGTCGTTGTGGAGTGGCATAAAAGAAGCTTGTTATCACGATGTAAGTTTTGCAGCTCTTGGTCATCTTGCAGTAAATGCTGGATTGATAACCATTGATATGAGTGTTGAATCGCTTCGTAAAGAATTGGAGAATTTGTCTCAAACTCGACGTCATTGTAACCCATGATCGATAGACTTTTCACAGCCCAACGCATAGCTAAAGCTCCGTCTTGCAACCAAGATTCTGTATTAAGAAAGACTCGTCTTCTGTGATAGAGAGAGTTACATGATCTATCATGTAGAATCCAATCCACACCACAATAGAACTCTGCTTGTAGCCAAGAAAAATCGACATTACATTTCAGCATGCGGGTTGTTGGCGGACTCCAAGCTTAAGTGATTCTGACTTCACATGTGGCTTGACTCCCACCGTCTTGTAAGGACATTGCTTGTCTTCATGAATCTGCATCTCTGAATATTTTTTCTACTATCTCTCTAGGAGGTTGACGTTTGTTTTGAAAGATAAAGACATTCCATTTTTTCAGATTTCCCATAAAGATCCAAGGGAATAGATGATGTACTCGTTCTGGAGTTGACGAACGATTGTTCACCGAGAGGAGGTGGCTGAGGTTTGAGAATAAGGTCGATGATGAAAAACCATCTGTTGGGATGGGGAAAGTTGCTGATATCCAAATCAGATTTGCCGAAGAGCAAGATAAGAGTGAAAAAGCAGAGAACGCAACAGGGACTTGTTTACCATTTTGGAACGCACCAAAACAATGCTTTTTACTATATTTAAAACAAAGAATTCTTACAACTCTCTTGCTCTCGGTTTTACTCTCTCTCACTAGAAAACCCGTCAATCTAGCCTAAGCAACCTTTTGGTTGATCCCTAATCACCCACGTGATACACCACCAAAAGACCCAAACCCAAACACTCTCTTCATAGTGTTTTCTTTTGGTTCACTGTGAAGTTACAATCCTCTCTCTCAAAGCTCAAAGTGTTGCCAAACTCGTGGTCCACACTTTAGCTTTTATACACTCAAAAACAACACCTCCCATATCTTTGTGAATCTTCAAATATAGAAAACTAATATTACGTTGCCTGATTTTCGAAGTCAATTGATTGGCAGAATATCAGGAATTATTCCTTTTCTGATTTTAGGAATAATCCCTTAACCTGATCTCAGCTTAATGATCGCAGCAGAGAATATTCTCCTCTTAAATGCCTTGATTTGAATTATGCTTCACGCCTCCATGTCAGCTCCTCATATCCACGTCAGCTCTTCTCATCCACGTCTTGATCTTATCAGTGAACTGGTTCAGACATCTTCAGCATCTACAGCTTCAGCTTGTTGATCATCCAAGTCAATTCATCGCATCCTTGTCATGATCTTATCAGTGAACTGGTTCATACATATTCAGGTTCTCCAACTTTAGCTCGTTGATTCCTATAACTTCATCTCATTGTAACTTCAGCTTATTGAATCATGATGCATCTTCTCATTCTTTTAGCTTGTTGTTTCAAACATCTTTAATCTCCCCCTTTTTAACTTAGTTTGATGCTCAAACACTTCTTGCTTCTGTTTGTGAAACACACTTAGAGAGAGCATGCAAAACAAGACTTGTTCTCTTGAACTCTCGATCTCTCCCCCAAGCTTTCTCAAGTTCGGAATCTCTCACTTCAACTTCAGCTTGGTGTTCGATGAGAAAAGTCTTTATCATCCGCTTGTGATGGAGCAAGCCAACATCTTCACACAGCTTCATGATGCGTGCAGATCCAACATCTTCAATCTCCCCCTTTTTAGCTCAGAGCGATAATCAAGCACTTGAAACAAAACAACCAACATACAAAGCAAGAACTACAACATGTGTACTGCAAGAAATCTCCTTAGAGCTAACGATATGAAGATTAACACCACAAGATTATAATCATCCGACTGCATTACATAATCTAGCATATATCCCCGTGCTTGACAGCACTCTGAGTTAAAAATAAAAAAATAAGATGCACGACCACCACTAGAGAGATTACATCTAGCATTAACGAGATGTTTAACTAACTGCGTCAAACACATGTCTGATAAATACACCTACCCTTGAACAGAAACTCCACAATAATCAGACATTTCTCTCCATGCTTGAGTATAAAACTAAGTTAAAAACAAACAGATATTTGAATAGAGGAATAGCATTAGAACACTTACTTGTGGCACATCAACCTTACCTATGAGCTAAACACTTCGACAAAGATCTAAAAGTTCAAAAACAAGCGCCTATCATACTCAACAAACAAAATAGTGCACACTTGCCAACATCACTTTGATGAGAAGAGATACAATTGTTAGCCTTAATTCAATTCCACAAAAGGTTGTCTAACATACGGTAATCATTTAAATAATCATTGAGATTCATGAACGGTTGAGTGACCCAGAAATATGATATACCACATGAGCACTTTAACGCACCAACTGTTCAAAGTAACATACCTTTGAGATCCGTTCAACAATTTATAACGATCCAAAACACAAAGCAGGACTTACATCAAAACAGAACACTTCACTTGATGTTAAAAATAGCAGTCATGGGCTCTGTGGCTAGTCATTAACACAGTCATGCCTTTATCCTGAGCATTTTCCAGATCGTTGTTCGTGAATATAGTGAGCAATGCAGCTGAAATTTCCTTTGGAGAGGGTATTGATGAGATGTGTTATCATTTTTTTGTTGATAATACACCATCTCGAATTGTGTTATTCACCAGGAGCTTGATTCGTCATTTTGTGTTACGAGTCACCAAAACCTTGATTCATCGTGAGAATTCCATAGGTTTGCATGACGTGTATTAGAAGTATCACTTGACTTTTCAACTTCTGATACAACACTTGAGGATCATGCATATATCTTCCTCTCCTTAGCTCTTTGACCTCCTTCCACACATACTCAAACCCTTTGAACTTAGTCAACTCAGAATGGCATGACTGGCAACTTTTTTCCACAATGCTCTACATAGACAGGATACTGAGTTTTTGAAAACAATTTTCTACAACTTAATGGCTTGTTCATTTGCATGTTCTTGTCTCAAATCAAAACAACTTGTTGCACAAATTAGATCTCACAACCAACGACATCACCAAATTGGTTTTATGATTAACAACTCAAATCATTCAACCTTTTGTGCTCACATGATCTATCACCTTTAGTGTCCCACAATCAATTCAGAAAATTAATAACATGAAAACGAACTCAATATTCACAAACGATTTATTTACAATTTATGGTACGATTATTTATTACTCAGAGACATACCATATGTTTGTGATCTTGTGTTACCGTGAACGACACCAATTGTGTCTTGAGTCGTTAGACAGACGGTTGTTGTTCAGTAAATTACAACTTTGTTTCCCCGAGCTAACTCTTTTTCTTTGGCTTATTCCACCGTCTACAACCATGATTGATTCACTACCAGTGTATGAAGTGGAGGCTGTGAGGTTAGATGTAGAAGTTGTGACATGAGTGGAGGCGCCTGAATAAGGGTACCAATCACACCCAGTTTCATCTGTTGTTTGAAGTGTTGAGAAGACTTGAGGAGGATTTCCACCTTGGTAGTTGTTGCCGTATTTGTTGTAACATTTGAGTGCAATATGATCAAGTCTTCCACATATCTGACACTTGGGATGATTGATATGTATGCATTTTAGCTATTTTAAGGAATCATTTGCCATTCATTTTGCATTGATTCATACAGTGTTTGCATCATATTAGAGTCTTTTTAGGTTCATTTGCATAGGTTGCATTTGCATAGCATACACTTTGCATTTGGAGTTGTTTCCAGGTGTTTTAAGGAGCTTCAAGGACCAATCTTGAGATGGGGAATGATGTTGAGCTTGGTTGTGATGATGATGCACAAAGGAGAATAATGAAGCAAAAAGGAGAAGAATAAAGCACAAAGCAGAATAATGGAGTTTGAGGTTATTCTGGTCATGCTCGAGTTGATTCTTGTCCTGCTCGAGTTGATTATGGTCCTGCTCGAGTTGAGTGCTCGAGTTAATTGCTTGAATTGATTTTGGTCATGCTCGAGTTAGTGGTCGAGTTGATTCTACTCTGGCAGACATGTCGAGTTTATTCAACTCTGGCAGGCAAGTCGAGTTGATTCCACTCTAGCAGACAGGTCGAGTTGATTCCACTATGGCAGACAGGTCGAGTTGATTCCACTCTGGCTGACAGGTTGAGTTGATTCCACTCTAGCAGACAGATCGAGTTGATTTCACTCTAGCAGACATGTCGAGTTGATTCTACTATGGCAGATAGGTCGAGTTGATCCCGCTGATGCAGCTCGACCATCCAGCTCGAGTCAGTGGCCGAATTGATTTTGAACAACCGCTTAATGGGCTACTCTACGTATGGGCCGAGATAACTGAAAGCATAATGGGTTTTAGTGAACTTTTATTTCGGATTGGGTTTTAGGTTTAGTGGAGAGAAGTATATAAACTCTTGTATACCACTAAAACGATCCTTAGTTTTTGCCATTTTTTTGAAAGACTTTTTACTGTGTTTTATTCTCTTTGTAATGAACATTTCTACTGTTGAATGAATTTCCACTGTTGAATGCAATTTCTTTTATCTTTTGATTTTGTTCATCATCCATTTCTGAGTTTTATGATTATGTCTTCTACTTTGATTCACGCTGTGTTGGTGTCCTTAGTGATGTCTGAGTAGCTCACTAGGGGTTCTTGAGGATGGGGTAGACTAGGGTGGATCTTAGATTTTCTAGGTTGCTTAAGGGTAGAATAGCCTAGATCTCTTCTGTTTTGGTGGTGTTAATGCTTATTTCACCTTGATCAATTGAAATATGTTCTTAGACTTTCTATCACCCAATAGGTGTTTGATAGAATGTCTGATCGAACCAACTTTAGAGACTCACACGCTTAGCTCGAGGGATCGATTGTCTGAGGTGTGAGTCGGCGCGATTAAGCTGATTATTTATGCTAGTTAGGTTATTAAACGCATGTGATGATAGGGTCGGTTGATAGCTTCGCTGAGTTTGTTTGCCACGAGAATAGATTCAATGTTCTGTGAACTTACTGCATAGAGCTCTGCTCTATTCGAGTTTTGTTAAGGTACTCTAGTCAATGATTCCCACTCCTCAGGAACCTACTTTTCTCATTGCCTACTGCTTTTTATGTTGCTCTATTTTTCATTGTTCTGTTTTGCATTCACTCTGTTTCTGCTACTAGCTCTGCTTTTCCTTTAGTTTATTTTCGAGTTGATTAGGTTGCTAGATAATTAAACCGCTATTGATTTACTTGAATTAGAGTAGTCTATCGCATTCTGATTGCTAGTTACACACTCATTTGGATTGACACCTAAAGTACTACAATGACCATGATAAAATGCATTAGGATTCATCTGATAGTAAAAATCATGTTATCAACGATTCTCAGAGTTGGTATTGGATGTTTGGTGCCGAGAGAAATCTCTAACTCGTGTAGAATATCCCCTTATGCATATGTTTGGGTTACCTTTGCCTTTTTTCCTTGCTGGTATTGATCGTTGTTGGACTTGTAGTTTGGATTATAGTCATGATGTTGAGTCTGGAAAGCCATATGAGGATTGACAGTTATGTTGTCTTCATAGGACTAGAGTTTAGTATCGAACCTTTAAACATCAGAAATGACATCATTGAATGTGGGAGGAGGGAACTTTGACAAAGAGCTTTGAATCATAGTTGTTATAGGATCATATTCCCTTCCTAGACCATTGAGAATACCATAGATTTTTATTGATTCTTCCACAGGCTTCCCAATGGAGCTGAGAGAGTCACAAATGTCTTGAGCTCTCTGCAGTATGCGGAAAGGTTTTTCCCAGCCCTGTTGAGTAACTGAAGGCTACGACGGAGAGAAAACACACGGGCCACTGAGCTTTTGTATAAGGTTTCTGCTCGAGAAACCCAAACATCACGTGAAGAGGCTATGCTATGAACATGACCGAGCACCTCTTCTGACAACGTATTGAACAACCATGACCGAATCAACTGGTCTGTGCAAAACCAAGCTTCATACTCTTGAGCTGTAGCAGGTGGAGGCGTGACACCTCCATTCACAAAGCCTATTAACTTTTGGCACAAGGACTAAAATTGTGTTTTCCACAGAAGATAGTTACTGTCATTGAGCTTCAAAGTGACTGAGCTCACAACATGAATGTTACTTGGAAACGGGTATGGATTTGGAACTTGCTCTTGAGGATTTTGATGATTTTGTTGGTCTGCCATTGATGAACATGTTAGAGTTTCAATGAAGCTCTAATACCATGAAGAAGAATAGAAAACATTGGTGACAAGAAAACTATATCGCTTAACTTCTTAAGTGTTTACAAGGGGACTTCTCTTATATAGAGAGACACTAAAAACCTAGGCTTTACAAAGGTGTTCACAAAATGTTAAGAATTAGGAGGCTAGAATAGCAAATCTGTTGTGGGTTTTAGTTTGCTTTTCTCTAACGTTCCTTTCTGCATGTTTTGGATCAGATGAAGGCTTTGCAGTCAAGTGTACGATCTCTGCTCCGCCATTCTGTTTTGTCTTTGATGCAGAGTGAGAAGACTTTGATGGGCATGTTGTTATTGAGCCCATATTTGGTGAGTCTTGATGTTGGGTTGAGTGTTGTTGTTGGGCCATTAAGGTGATATGATTAATACTTAATGCATGAAACTTCCTTGATCACTTAGTTTCTGATTCATAGGTGTGTATTTCTTAAGTTGATTTATATCCACGACCTAGATATCATGAGCAGTTCGTTAGCAAGTATATGAGAGTGTGCTCGTGAATGTCTTCTACAGACTCCTCGAAGTCCGGCTTTGGATTCACACCAGCCAGTTTCATGGACAAGAACTGCTTCCAATATAACAAATATCAAACATTTGTATTAGAAAGACTTATATTGTAAAATCTACTTATAAGTGTATTATTTGGTTATAAGTTATTAAGACCTCAATTTGGCTTTGAAGAGATTGGACATAGTTAATGATCTCACCAAGCATCCCAGCTTTGCATGTGATCTTGTTGCACCCAGGAACCAAATCTTGAAGAAACTTCATCCTCTCATTGATCTTCTCTCTTCTCACCTAAACATTTTCAAGTCTCACTAATTACTTACAAAAGTCTTTAATCAATCAAATCATGCAAATCTTTTAAACAAATGAGTCTGAACTCACTTTTTCAGCTAAGTTGTGACTATCAGTGGCTTGGCCTCGTCGCGCTCTTACATGAAGCCGTTCCAACTAAATTAAGGGTCTTGTGTTACTAAAATAAAATATTCTTTACAGAGCTCAATTCAATAGGAACAAATTTTTTTGGCCCTAAGCTTAATTAAAATAATTTTTTTTGGGCCCTAAACGTTATTAAATATATTAAAAAAAATTAGGTCATGTGTCGTATCTCATTTCACACGTGCTAATCAACGAAATATAATCATTCATTGAGGTATCATTTGATGAATTTTGTTGTTTCTTGGTTACTTTCTTCTTCTTTGTGATGCTTTTGGTACTTCCTATGGTCTCCTCTGTTATCTTCGACTTCTCTTCTTCATCTTCTTCTTCAAACCCTCTAATCATCTTTTTATTCTTCTTTTCTTTATCATCTTCTTCCATTAATGTACCAACCCTCAAAAAAAACAAGAAATATATATATATGTTTTCAATGCTCTTACTTTGTATATTACCTTTTAATAACTAAGAAATTTCGGACCCACTTTTTAGTTTCTTTAGTGACCTTCTAATCATATTAATTGCAATTGCTAAAAATATATTTTAATGATTTTTTTTCCAATAATTATAACAACAAGAGCCTATCCATAATCCAAAGTTCACCCCTAAAATCCTTTTTTTCTTTCACTTATAGCAGAAATGGATCAAACCCCAGTACCAGAAAATTTGTAAAGAGACTACAACCATTGTGCCACCTGTCATCGGTATTTAAATAGTTTTTATTAGGGTTTTTTTTATATATCCAAAAAATTTTAGACCAAAACTCGTACATCTTCATAGATTAGAACTAAGTTTGTAATAATATTAAGACATGGCGTAAATCATCCCCCCTAGAAAAGATTGAACCTAAGATACAAAAAAACTAACTCCTTACACTAACTACTAAACTACCACACACTTTGGTTGTATTAATGTTGTGTCATATTATTTTTTGTCATCATCATGTATTATCATTTATAAAATGTATTATCATTTATAAAGTTTACAGAAGATGAGGAGTTGTTCATTCTCTACTACAATGAGCAAGATGATCAGCATAACGATTTAAACACCTAAGAAAGAGTACAGAAGAAAATAACTCTTTAATTTAGTGTTGTTTCATATTCAAATTCATAAAATATATGTTGTTGGCAAAACAAAAAACTTTTACACTCTCAAGTTTCCTCTTCCTGAAATTCCCTGATCTACTTAGCATTTTTAATAGTAAAAATTAGCATTTTTAATTTATAAATTTTATTTGCTAGACGACATATAATAAAAGTATTATTTTCTTAATTAAATTTTTATTTGTCATTATAGTTAGTAATAAAATTAACAAAAATAAATTGTTTTGTTAATAATAGAAATAGTATTTTAACTTTAATAATTTGATAAATATAATAAAAAAAGTATTTCATAATTGTTTTTGTTTTTTGAATTAATGACATTGATGTAGTTTTTACAACTCTAATGTTTGTTTGCTAAAAATCTTTTTTATTTAGTAATATGAATTTTTTTTTAACATTGCATCGACAAGGCCTGATGCATAGCAAAAAAATTCTTAGAACCTCAAACAATATTATGTAAAGATTATGCATCATATCAAAAACAACCGTTTGGACATTAAACCACTTTGGTCAGTATAAATATATTTCTTTGTCAATAATTGGATCGACAAATTCTGATCTATAACCAAAATTATCTCTTAAAATTTTAAATAATATCATGTGAGTATTGTGCCATTTTCTAAAATGAATTGCAAAAAACTGCAAAAAAAACATATCTATTCGTTGAACAAAAAACATATGTATTCACCTATGTTGTTTTTTGTATTACGACTGCAATTTTAGAAAATGACATAATCCTCGCATGATATTATTAGAATTTTAAGAGAGGATTTTGATTAGATATGTTTTTTTTTCTGTCAAGCTGTTAGATATGTTTATTATTTGATTTTTGGAAAAAAAAGTCAATCAAACACTGACCTTACCAAAAGGGTCAAATCAAACATCGAACTATCGAAACTCCAGATTAAAATTGACTTCTATTAAAACCCTAAACTTTAAGTTAACCGAGTTGATTTAACTTATTTAACAAACTTCCATGGTCGCGGCAAAACTCCTAACATATTCAATTTAGGCCACAACAACATTTCTTGGATATGTTCCTCAGAATTTCTGTTAAACAATTTAAAGTTAGGGTAAATCGGTTCGGTTAACTAAAAGTTTAGGATTTAAATAGAAGTCAACTATAAATACACAGTTTAATATAGAATTTTGACAGCTTAGTATTTATTTTAATCTTTTCGGTAAGGCCGATGTTTTGATTGACCATTTTTACCTTTGATTTTTTGCTAGGAATTAGGATTTTGCCACAATGGCATCAAAACTTAAACGAGAGTCTAGTAAACCGGTCGGTACGTAACGGTTAACAAACTCTGTTAAAAACCTAGCCGCTTAAAACCTCTTATGGAATCCAAATAAGCAATATCGGAACATTATGCTGCTCCGGTCACTTCGCACCGTCGAGCTTCTCCGCAGAATCTCCATTTCTTCCGTTTCTACGCATCTCACTTCTTCTTCTTCCTTCTTACAACGTTGCAATGGCGTTCAAAGCTATTTACCACACAGAGTAACTACAGTGAATGCTTTCCGTACTCATATCTCTCGCGTTTGTTATTCCGTCTGTGTGAATTCGCAAAATGAGAATCGTTACACGACTGCATCAGCACCGGCTTCTTCACGGCGGGTTACTAACAGAAAGAATTTACGGCGGAG
>WJSH01008779.1:44010-63586 GCA_009757365.2 Lepidium campestre | reverse complement strand
CCTCAACAAAAGAAAAACTACTTTTTTTTTTTTTTTCAACAGATGAGATTTAAGCTTTACCAAACAAAATAGCTTCGACTAAAAGCAAGAATAAAAATTGGATCTTTCCTCAAAATTGAAAATTCTATAAACAAAAAATTTTGATTTTTCGTAAGGAAGACCCAATCGCCGATAAAGCTACAAAACGACGGTGACAGGTTAAAAGGAAGACGACGACGACGACGACAATGCGAAATTTTGATCATATAAAAATGACGTTGTGGTTGGGCCCTTTTGGTATTTTAATCTGTCTCTTGCTGCTCCTCACGTTTAGTTTGGGCTTTTTACCATTTTTACTCTCTTCTCTTCTCTCTCTCGTTGAGAGTCTCAATGGCCGAAAAGCAACCTTTGGCGGGCGAATAAAAATTGACTCTTTTGACCTTTCACTTTCATAGAATCGCTGGAGAGAAAAGAAAAAAAATGGAATTTTCTGATGAAGATGACGACAACTGTTTTGGTTCTCGTTTCAACGACGACTTAAATGAAGAAGAAGACGAAGAAGGTTTTCCGGTTTACGACAATGTTGAAGAAGATAAAGAAGAAGAAGAAGAAGAAGAAGAAGAAGAGAGTTTTGCATCTGATTTTTACAAGTCTGGTTCTGATTGGTCTTGTTTGGTTGAAGAAGATGAAGAGACAGATAAGGTTTCTTCTTCTGAGAAGAAGAAAATGAAACAAGCGAACTTGTTTCAGATTTGGGGCTTACAAGAGAATTCTCATGAAACAACGAAGAAGATGAAACAAACTGACTTGTTTCAGATTTGGGGTTTACAAAAGCCTTCTCCTTTCACTTCACCTGCTTCGACTTCAGCGAAAAAGACGATGAGTGCTCTTGGAAAGAGGCGTAGAGATTCTTCGTTTACCAGTGACTCGCCTCGACCATGCCCTTTTTACAAGAAACTTCCAGGTATTTCTCTTCTTCTTCTTCACATTCATATACACAATTCGCCTTCTCCTTTTTCTGATTGCACTTGATATTTGTGATTATTTTGTAGGAACACCGTTTACTGTGGATGCCTTTCGCTATGGTTGTGTTCAAGGATGCTCTGCTTATTTCCTTACTCACTTTCACGCTGATCATTACATTGGTCTCACCAAAGCTTGGTCTCACGGTCCCATTTACTGTTCCTCTCTCACTAGTCGTCTTCTCACACTTGTTCTCTCGGTCAATCCCTCGTAAGCTCTTTGATGATGTTCTATGTTTGAGGACTTCCTTCTTCAAATTGTGTATTTAGTTTATGTGTGACGGATTCTCTACGTGCAGGTTTATTCATCCATTGGAGCTAGACGTCGAATACACTATTAATGGGATCAAAGTCACTTTAATTGAAGCTAATCATTGCCCTGGTGCTGCTCTTATTCACTTTCGTGTCTTAGATGGAACGTGTTATCTGCACACTGGAGATTTTAGGGCTTCTAAACAGATGCAAAATCATCCTCTACTCTTTAATCAACGAGTTCATGTTCTGTATTTGGATACAACGTATTGCAATCCGAGATACAAGTAAGAGAAAGAATTTTTCAAATAATAGAACTTATGACAGATTCAAGGGAGCATGCTTTTAGAGTTTGATCCATCCTCTTTTTGTTTTCTGTCAGATTCCCATCTAAAGAAGGTGTGTTAAGTTATGTTGTGAGAATCACAAAGGATTTCCTCAAGAAGCAACCGAGGACTCTGATTGTAGTTGGTTCCTATAGCATTGGAAAAGAATGTGTTTATCTTGCTATTGCCAAAGCTCTTGGGGTATAAATTGCTGGAGACTTTATCTTCCTTTTAGCCATATCTTCTGGACTTCTATGTTATAACTTTGTGGGGTTTTCAGGTTAAGATATTTGCAAATGCATCAAGAAGACGAGTACTGCAATCTTTTGGCTGGGATGATATTTCGAAGAATCTTTGTACAGATGGGAAAGCCACATGTCTTCATGTTCTGCCTATGTCATCATTAAGAGTTGAAGTATATACCTATAACCAAGATGCTTATCTCAAGTAGTCATATATAATTTACATGTCAACCTCTAATGATCTTATCTCTTCTCTGATTATTTCTCTGAAGAAACTCGATGAACACTTGAAGGTTTATAGAGAACATTATGGAGCAGTTTTGGCATTTAGGCCCACAGGTGAATTCTTTGTCGTAGTGTTCTTATTTTAAACGTTTTTTCTTTAACTATTAGTACGAAAACTAAAGATCATTTTCAGGTTGGACTTACTCTGAGAAGATAGGCGAACACCTTGATCTGATAAAACCAACTTCAAGGGGAAAAATCACCATTTATGGTGAGTTTGATTTTTATATTGCACATTCTCTATGAGCTTCAAACAATATTTCATGCACATAGCTCTAGGTAGATACAATAAGGACTCGAGGAGGCCAATTTGTCTGACTGTCTGTGATTATGTATATTTCTAGGCGTTCCATATAGTGAGCATTCAAGCTTCACAGAACTTCGTGAGTTTGTTCAAGTATGCACCAGAAATGTTGACATTATTTTATCCGTGTCTTTCCTGGATAAGTTTTGCACATCTTTTAGCATTAACTGATTCATTGTTACACAGTTTTTAAGGCCGGATAAGATTATTCCTACAGTCAACATCTCAAATGCTGGATCTCGCGAGAAAATGCAGTCATGTTTTAGAGAATGGCTCAGACGCTGAGACTCAACTCGAGGTTGGTATTTCATTCCTTCCTATTGGTCAGAAAATCAATGGCTTTTAGCCGTTCTATCTGTAATCTTTTTCCTTCTTCTTTTTTTCAGTTTCTGAATCCCAATTGTTGATCATGGAAGATTCAAGGGATGCTCGATGCTTCTTTAAGATACTGGATATAGCAATTGGTGAATACAGTAGAATTCTTTTAGTTATGATGGTTGGGAACGAAAAGAGTTCAAAGAAACAGTACTTTCTACAAGCTAGACTTACTTCTCATTACCCAGAAGAAGGATTAGCATCAAACTGAGTTGTGCAGTTCACACCAGAAGCAAATGAGTAGACAATGCAAAGAGGAAATAAAAGAAGTGAATCAGATCAAAGAACAGGGAGATTTGGTAGATAGAGGATTGCCATTAACCTCATTATTGCAAAAACTGGCTGTGTTGGTCAGTATAGAACTCAGAAAATACTTCCTTTTGTCGTCATATTCAAAGCAATTAGCTACATCATCCCTGTGTAGAAAGAATGTTCCAAGCTAACGCCTTTTCAATTGTGAAAGGGTTACTAATCTCAGTTGCATTGGTCTGTGAGTTATTACCGCCTTAAAGTCTTCTGTGATCCTGTGTTTGATTGTTTCAGGGAGCATTCAAAACAATGGATCCTTTATTTTTAATGGATCCTATAAGTTAATATACTCTGCACTCGTCTTTTACTTTTGAGAAACACAATCAAGTCACATGGTCTGAAATCATTTGCTTCTCATGTTTCAACTTAGTTTACAGAAGAAGCTACCAATTATATATAACAACATTACAGAAGAAATTTGATATGCCTACAGAAATGACAAACTAATTAACTACAAAGCAATACCGAGAATCAATTTGATGCTCTCCTCGATCTGAATGGTTGGAAATGGTAAGAGAGTCTTCCTTTGTACTTCCTTCTTCTGCCATTACTCTTAGAAACTCTTCAAGAGCACTCTGCATCCACTCATACCGACACAGTGCCAAAGCTTCTTTAATACTCAGCTGTGCCATTACACAAACCCTTATCAGTCAATCATATAACATATCTAAGGATACTAAGGCAACACTTGTGCTTTTACCCATCTTCTCTCGCGATTTTCTTGCTCAGGCCATGTCGCAAGTTCTTCTTTCACCTCTAACGCAAACATATAACCTTTGCATCCACCACCTAAGCAGCAATCAACTTCCACACTGCTACTCTTGCTTCTAAATTCCCAAACTCCTAACGGATCTTCCTATAGAAGAAAACAGCAAAAGACAATCCAATCTTAAAATCTATACAAGAACTCTTCACAAAGGATCTGTCTTAAACAGGAAACTTACTCTTAGTATTCCTTTAACTCCTGCTTCTTCAAAGGCTTCACGAGATGCAGCTTCAAGAATAGTCTCATCATCTTCCCATCCTCCCTGAACAATCACAAGTAAAAATTTATATTTTTATACAATAGCACATTTCCATATAGTTTCAAAAAGCATCAAAAAGGGAAAACCCTTTGGGAAAACAAGATCGTGACGATTAGGAGATGAAACCATAAGAACTTCAAACTTGTTTTCTCAACACTTGAGTCCTCTTCTTCATCTTTCACTAGTCTATATGGAATGCATCTGTCATTACATTCAACGAGCAAATTATGGCTTTGTTTTTAGATATCCAAATTCTGAAATTGAAAAGAAAGGAACGCTTTTGATTTGTTTGCCATAAAACGAAGGAAAAGAGAGCTGACGAAGGAAGGACCGTTCAGTTCTTTAATAACCACCAGTCTCTCTTTGACAACCATTCAAATACATAACTCAGTGTTACAATTATGCATATGCAGTCTTTGACTTATATATCGAGAATCATAATGTAAAAGAAGAAAATGGGAAAACATGAAACAAGCTGATTGACACCAACGGTAATGTAATTGTAATTAGTCACAATGAGTAGCAACATTAATAGTCTTACCTTAAAAGTAAATGTCTTCAGAATTCAGAAACTGGAAAGTAGCCGTTGGATAAATTAGGAAAAAGAAAGGAAACACAAAGGATTACAAATAGCCAAATCCTTGTCTAGATTTTGACAATCTTTTGTGTTCTTTCTCTTGATTCTCTGAGGAAAATCTGAGATGAATCCAACGAAAAGATGTGCTGCTTGCAAATATTTAAGAAGAAGATGTCCAAAAGATTGTATTTTCTCACCTTATTTCCCTCCAAACAATCTTGACAAATTTGCATGTATACACAGAATCTTTGGTGCAGGAAATGTTTCCAAAATGCTTCAGGTACATTACATTATTTGTGTATCTTCTCTAAATTTCACATCTACGATCACATTATTTCTTAAATCTGATCTTATAAGCAATCATTCATGGTTTGTTTTGGTTATCTTGTGACAGCAACTTCCTGATCAGAAAAGAGCTGAAGCAGTGGAATCTTTGTGCTTTGAAGCAAAATGCAGAGTAGAAGATCCTGTTTATGGATGTGTTGGGATTATTCATTCACTCCAAACTCAAATTCAGAAAACTCAGAATCAATTAGCTAAAACTCAAGTTGAGATTGCTATTGCTCGAACCAATCATACCTTTGACTTTATGTAATATCTCTTTTTTTTCATTGAAATTATATTAATAAAAAGAATTGTTCCGAAAATACAACCATGATAAAATTATAATACCGGAAGAAAATAAAGATATTCCCGAAAACAAAGTCTAAAAAAGAGAACTGAAACCCAAACGAGGAAAGCTTTTAACCCCGAAAAAGACACTGCTAGATCCTAAAATAGAAAAACTGCTATCTCGAAAAAGACAAAAGATAGAAAACACCGCATAAAGACGCTTGAAACAATGTTGAATACTCCTATGACGATAACGAATAAATGTACGGCAAGGACTCTGTAATATCTTACTTTCTTTTGTCAAAAACTAATTCATTTCATTTTCTCAACTTGTTGGGTTTTTCTATAGTTTGGGCCTAGATCAAATAGGGCCCATTTATAAGTTCATTTAAATCTTCTCTGCAATTTTTGTTTCATGTTACTTCGAAGATGATTTGTTTGAGAGCTCGACCACTATTGTCGTCACCGTTAGCTCTCACTTTATCCAAAATCAAACACTTCCCAATCAATCTCCGTCTCCCTCGCCGCTCTTTCTCCACCGTCGCCGTCATGTCTCAAACTTCAGTCATCGAACACATCGTCCTCTTCAAAGTCAAACAAGAAACCGATTCCACCAAAATCACTTCCATGATCAACAATCTCAACGCTCTTGTCTCTCTCAATCAAGTTCTTCACCTCTCCACTGCTCCTCTTCATCGATCTACCTCCGATTTCACTCACATCCTCCATAGTAGGTACGGATCTAAGGAAGATCTTAGCTCTTACGCTGCACATCCTGATCATGTTCGTGTTGTTAAGGAATCAGTGTTACCGATCTGTGAAGATATCATGGCCGTTGATTGGATCGCTGATAAAATCCCCGGAACCCTAGCTCCGCCTCCTGGTTCCGTTGCTAAAGTTACGTTTCTTAAGCTTAAAGAGAATGTTCCAGATGAAGCGAAATTGGAGATTATGGAAGTGATTAAAGAGCTAAATCAGAAATTTCCAGGGATTGATCAAATTACTGTGGGAGAAAACTTTTCTCCGGCTAGAGCTAAAGGTTTTTCAATTGCTTCGATTGCATATTTTAAAGATTTGGGAGAAATGGAAGCTGTTGATTCTCAGAAGGAATTGGTGAATTTACAAAAAGATAAGGTTCGTGATTTTCTGGATTCTACCATTGTTGTTGAGTTCGTTGTCCCTTCTTCACATTCTTCAAGTCTTTAAAAAAAGGTCCCATTTTTATTTCTTTTGAACACTTCTTGCAACCTTTAAGCTTCCATTTTTCTGCTATTGTTCTCTTCTGTTTATCTTGTAATGTGTTTGCTTTTAGTTTGTGAAAAGAAAAACTCAAGAGGCCATTATTTAAGTTATATCATCAAGAGATTTGTGTCTTCTGTGTACTAATTTTAAGACCTGTTTAAAGTGTTGCATAAAACACAGACTGTTGTAAACATAAACAAGTTTGACTTCAAAAGTTTACAATCACTTCCAGTTGTTGGCAACAATGTCAGCCAGATCAACAACTCTCTGTGAGTAACCCCATTCATTATCATCACAAGCATTCAACGATTATCTATGAGAGTGGTGAGCCGAGTACGCCTTTGGTACGACTTAGTTAAAACAAGCAGGATCCGAGGTATATGGCTACTGTGGTTATGGGCAGTGCCAAAATTTTGGTGCTTGACATTCGGTTTCCGGCTCTTCCAGTAGTGGAGCTTCAGCGACATCAGGCTAGTGTCAATGCCATAGCTTGGGCTCCTTATAGCTCCTCCCATATCTGCACTGCTGGAGATGATTCTCAGGCGTTTGTTTGGGATATCTCTTCAGTGGGACGGCATGTTGAAGGTGGTTTGGATCCGATTCTAGCTTATATGGCTGGTGCTGAGGTTGAGCTGCTGCAATGGTCATCTTCTCAGCCTGATTGGCTTGCCATTGCCTTCTCTAACAAGCTGCAGATTCTCAGGGTCTGATTATTGTTTCCAGATTTTTGTCGGCAATTGGCCTTAAGGATGTAAAGGCTCTTTTTTGCTGTTGTTGATAAATGATCTTTTGATGATTCAACTTAGTTTACAGAAGAAGCTACCAATTATATTTATCAACATTACAGAAGAAATTTGATATGCCTACAGAAATGACAAACTAATTAACTACAAAGCAATACCGAGAATCAATTTGATGCTCTCCTCGATCTGAATGGTTGGAAATGGTAAGAGAGTCTTCCTTTGTACTTCCTTCTTCTGCCATAACTCTTAGAAACTCTTCAAGAGCACTCTGCATCCACTCATACCGACACAGTGCCAAAGCTTCTTTAATACTCAGCTGTGCCATTACACAAACCCTTATCAGTCAATCATATAACATATCTAAGGATACTAAGGCAACACTTGTGCTTTTACCCATCTTCTCTCGCGATTTTCTTGCTCAGGCCATGTCGCAAGTTCTTCCTTCACCTCTAACGCAAACATATAACCTTTGCATCCACCACCTAAAAAGCAATCAGCTTCCACACTGCTACTCTTGCTTCTAAATTCCCAAACTCCTAATGGATCTTCCTATAGAAGAAAACACCAAAAGACAATTCAATCTTAAATATATACTAGAATTCTCCACAAAGGATTCGTCTTAAACAGGAAACTTACTCTTAGTATTCCTTTAACTCCTGCTTCTTCCATGGCTTCACGAGAAGCAGCTTCAAGAACAGTCTCATCATCTTCCCATCCTCCCTAAACAAATAACAGAAGTAAAGATTTATACAAGAGCACTTTTGCATATAGTTTCAAAAGCATCAAAATCAACAATTAAAGAAAAACAAGACAAAACCTTTGGGAAAACAAGATCGTGACGATTAGGAGAAGTAACCATAAGAACTTCAAGCTTGTTTTCAAAGTCAACACTTGAGTCCTCCTCTTCATCTTTTACTAGTCTATATGGAATGCATCTGTCATCACATTCAAAGCACGAATTATGGCTTTGTTTCTAGATATCCAAATTTTGAAATTGAATGAAACAAATAAACCCAAACCAAACCAATAAAATCACACTACATCATATCGAAAATCAAAAACGATTCAAGCATAAAAGGTTAATACCCAGAAACAAGACGGAAGTTGTTGTCATAGCGTTGATGATCTCGTCCTGTTCTTGCTGAAAGATTTGACATTTCGATAATCTGAAGTCAACCCAAAATGAAAAAATGTCAAACAAAAGAGAAATTAAGAAAGAAGAAACAGACAAAAAGAGGAAAAAGTAATTACAGAGAAAATGCAGGTCCTAAGCTTTGTAAAAATCCAGTCTTTGTTTGTTGGTTTCAGCTAAAAACATCATCATAGCTTCCATGGCGAACCCTCATGTTCAAAACAAAAATCAAACTTTATTTTTGAAAATTTACCCAGAACTAAAGAACTAACGAGAGAGACAAAGCTGAATTCACAACCAAAACAAAGAAAAGAAAAAGAAAAAAAAAACGGTTTTGGTTTGTTTGCCATAAAACGAAGGAAAAGCTGAGATTTTTCCGGTAAAGAGAGCTGACGAAGGAAGAAGGACCGTTCAGTTCTTTAATAACCACCAGTTTCTCTTTCACGTGTTTTTTTTTTTTTTCGAAAATCAAATAAAATAATATATTTTTCAATGTATTTACATAGGAGTGTTTAATTCACATTTAGTTAGGTATTTTTCTTTTTAAACTATTCCTTAACTTTATCTTTAAGTCAGTAAAAATATTTCACATAATTTGTTGTAATGAATAAGAAACATAGGGAAACTAAAATAAATTGTATAGTTATAAAAACAGAAGATTTGCAATAAAATTAAATAAAGGGAGAACAAAAATAAAGTTTTTTTCGTTTTTATTATTTTTTCTTTAAACTAATAATATTTTTTTTGCAAAATATTGTCAATTTTTTAAAACAATTGTATTATTAATAGTATTAGATGATCGGGCTGTACCAACATTAACTTATATCATAAACAATTAAAAATAAAATCCTCCAAATTAATAAAAACAAAACATTTATATAATTATATATTATCGTCACAAATAAAAATAAAAAAAGGTTTGGTGAACGATGACGGCGCCTAGGGTTGTAAACAATGACGATGCCACGATGTTTGATGTCGGAGTGAGAGGCAACCGCAAGGTGATCCACTAGATTTATCAACCTCTTGGGCGACAAAGGTTGCGAGATCGAATGCTGGAGGAGTTCCTGTTGCAGAAACCCTAATAAGTGATGAATACGTAGATGCGCGAGTGCAATTAGAGTTTCATAATGGTCGTGATGGCGAACCAAAAATAACAATGGAGAATAAGGTGATTGATGCGATGAACGTCTTGTGGCAGCGATGCATGGTAGTAAAGGTCCTTGGTGGAAGTATGAATATTGTCGTCTTAAGCAAGAAACTTCGGGAGCTCTAGAATCCCCTAAGTTCGATGTCTGTGATTGATTTACCCCGACAATTCTTTATGGTTCGTTTCAGTTTGGAGGATGAATATCTAGCATCCCTAACGGGAGGACCCTAGAAGGTATTTGGCAAGTATTTGATGGTTAAAGCATGGTCTCCTGAATTTGATCCTCTGTGGGACGAGATTACCACCACTCCGGTGTGAGTTCGTGTATCTCAGCTGCCGGTTAATCTTTATCATAATGTTATCCTTATGAAGATTGGTAGGGGCTTGGGAGAGCCTATTCGAGTGGATCATAGACTTTACATAGAGAGAGAGCTCGGTTCGCAAAGATTTGCATAGAAATTAATCTTGCTCGACCTCTAAAGGGCACGGTACTAGTCAACAAGGAACGTTACTTTGTATCGTATAAAGGCCTCTCTAATATATGTTCTCATTCTGGTATTCATGGCCATCCGGTACAATCATGTCTGCGAGAAAATATTGTGGATCCTAATCCGGTGATGCTTTCGGCGCCTACATCTCACGTGGCTTCAACGCCTGCTAACGAGGATGGTTTCACGCTGGTTCGCATGAATAGTCGGAAAGTTTCCACACCTCCTAAGGAGACTATTTTCACCGCTGGTGGCTCTCGTGGTGCTACTGCACTTATTTTTAGGGACATTTCGAACACTCCGAATCCGGTTAGGTATGGTAATTCAAATAGGTTTGGTAGCCTAGATACTCTAATGGTAGTATAAACGATTGTGACGGGTACCGGTCCTCGAGTTGTTGGTGGACATCAGGAGAATTATCCTACACTAAATCAATGTAATCTACTCGTTAATCACGTGTCTACAATACCGGTGGTACTAGTGTTTACTGCAAGCAGTGGTACTAAGAAGAGTTTGGCTACAGGTGTTAAGGAATCTCGCGTTGTTGTTGTTAAGTCAACCGATATGTTTAAGTCTAAAGGTCGCCACCAGGTTTCTAAACCGGCTCTTGGCCTTGTTTTTGGTTTGACTAAAGGCGAGATGTTACTAGCCAATTCGGGTAAAAAAATGCGCGTTGAGGGCTCTGAAGTGGTAGGACCGGGAGGAGTCTTTGTGAGTAGTTCTAATCATGTTATCAGGGCTGAGAATCGACTGAATGATGCCTCTGTTTTGACTGATCTGGGTCATTCTGTACCAGCTAATCCAAAAGTTGCTATGATTATGTCTACTGACAGTGTTAACAATAGTACTTCTTTGACTATTGCACCGAGTGCTCCGACGGATGGAATGATGATGGCCACACCAAGTGGTATGCATGTTCGCTCTGATGCACTTATGGCGGCATCCTCGAAGGGAATGGCAGTTGAGAGAGCTCAATCCTGACGGTATGGCCCGGTGTTTCCATTACTTTATTTTTGGATTTTAATGATGAATTGTCTTCTATGGAATTGTCGAGGGGCAAATAAACTTACTTTTAGAAGATCGATCAGATATATTCTTAAGAGATGGAAGGTGGATATTTTGGCTCTGTTTGAAACTCATGCGCAGGGCGACAAAGCTCGAAGTATTTGTCAAAATCTTGGCTTTGATAACTCTTATCGTGTTGATGCGGTGGGCCAAAATGGTGGAATTTAGCTCCTTTGGAGGTTGAGCATTGGTAGCGTTACAATTATTGGTTAGTCGAACCAGTTTATTCACGCCAAGTTCAATGTTGGGGGTGTGATGTGAATTTGTTTGTGGTATACGCGGTTCCGTCTATGAGTAGAAGAAGTAGTCTCTAGCCTGAATTAGCTAATATTATAGAATCTCTTACTGATTCTGTTTTCATTGATGGGGATTTCAATACTATCGTACGCGTTGATGAGCGGTTAGGTGGGGCTGGCGGTTTATCACCTGACTCATTGGCATTTGGTTATTGGTTGAATGAACTATCACTAATTTATTTAGGATTCAAATGAGGGAAGTTTACTTGGGAAAGGGGAAAATCCAGCCGTACCTTTGTGGCCAAGAGACTAGATAGAGTCTTTTGATATCCTCAAGCAAGACTTTTATGGCAAGATGCAGTTGTTACGCATCTCCCTTTTCTCTCATATGATCACTCTCCTTTGTATCTCCAAGTCTGTCCAGTGATAGTTAATAATCTCTAACATCGTCCATTTTGCTTTGAAGCGGCTTGGCTGAAGTATCACGGGTTTAAGGAGCTTATGCGGACCTCATAGGATTCTACGTTGGATACACCACCTGCTTTAAAACAATTACAGGTTTGTTTGAAGCAATTGAACAAATCAGTGTTTGATTACGAAATTGGCCACGATTCAATCTCAAATCGAAGTATAACCTACAAATTCTTTATTGGAGGAAGAGAGGACTCTGAATAAGGCTTTTGATGAGGTTTTGGAATAAGAGGAGATCCTTTGGTTTCAGAAATGCGGCTAATCTGGAATGGGGAAGTGACTTCGGCCTTTACTCCACAGCGTGGCCTTAGACAAGGTGATCTTCTCTCACCATATCTCTTTGTCTTGTGTATTGATTCTTTGTGTAGCTTGATCGATCAATCGATGTTGGAGAAGAGCTGGAGACCGATTCGTTTGTCCGTGGGGGTCCTACCATGTCACATATTTGCTTTGCGGATGACCTAATTTTGTTTGTTGAGGCGTCAGTTACTCAGATCCGTGTGATATGTGGCGTGCTAGATCAGTTTTGCGCTCATCGGGACAGAAAGTGAGTCTTGAAAAATCCAAGATTTTCTTTTCTGCTAATGTTTCTCAGAATCTAGCCAATCAGATTAGTGCTGAGAACGATATCAAAGTCACTCATGATCTTGGTAAATATCTTGGTTTATCGGTGTTACAGAAGTTGATAAATAAGGACACTTTCAGTGAGCTGTTGGAACGCATTGCGTCCCGTTTAGTGGGCTAGAAGAGTAAATGTTTAAGCTTCATAGGGAGAGTAACACTCACAAAAGTTGTCTTTACTTCCCTCCATGTACATACAATGAGTGTAATTTGTATTCCTTCGTCTACATTGGAGAAATTAGATAAATTGGCAAGAACCTTTATATGGGGTGGCACGATTGACCAATGCAAACAACATATAGTTTCATAGAAAAGGGTCTGTAGACATAAGAGTGATGGTTGTTTGGGTATACATTATTCTTGAGAAATGAATAAGGCACTGATCGCTAAGTTAGGATGTCGTGTTCTTCATGAAGCTAGCAGTCTTTGGGTTCAATTGGTTCGGAGTAAGTACAAGATCATGGATGTACGGGAGAGGTCTTGGTTGCTTCCGAAAGGGACTTGGTCCTCTACGTGGCGAAGCCACTATGTGGGCTTGCGGGATGTTATCTTGCCAGGACTTTGGTGGGTTATTGGAGATGGCTGTCAGGTTAATTTTTGGACAGATTGTAGGCTCACAAATGTTCTATTTCTTGATATGGCTATGCATGTATTTCCGGTGGGTTTAATGGAGAAGAAAGTTCAGGATTTCTGGGTACCTGGTGTGGGTTGGAATTTACATATTATTGATGCTTATATCTCTCGGTCGACTAAGCTAACCTTGATGTCTCAAATGGTTGATGATCTGACTGGCGTTTCTGATCGCTTATCGTGGATAGGTTCCGCCAATGGCCAGTTTTTGGTGTGATCTGCTTATGCTTCCCTAACTCGTGATGACTCTCCGCGACAGAATATGACTTCTTTTTTCTCTCATGTTTGGTCAGTTCATATTTCAGAACGGATACGTTTGTTCTTATGGTTAATTTCTAATCAGGTTATCAAGTGTAACCAAGAGATATTTTAGGGACATTTAAGCACCTCTGCAACGTGTCCGGTTTGTCGCAATGATGAGGAATCAGTGATGCACTTACTTCAGGAATGTCCTGCGGCGTATGGGCTATGAATTCGGATAGTACCTCTTTGCCGTCAAGCTGCTTTTTTCTCTCAATCTCTCTTGGAGTGGTTGTTTACAAATCTAGGTGATCATGGGAAGTTGATGGATGTGTCTGGGCGATTCTATTTGCCACGATTGTTTGATGGTGTTGGAAGTGGCGATGTGGATATATCTTCGGTTCGACATTGTCTTGTCTTGATCGTATTCAATTTGTTTGTGACATAAGACGCGAGTTCGGTAAGGCCTTTGCTGCTCGGGATACTTACGATACCCCCCAATATTCGTGTTTTGCGATCTATATTGTGGTCTTGACCTCCGTTACAGTTTCTAAAGGTTAACATAGATGGTGCTTCCCGGGGTAATCCATGATTAGCTACAGCGGCAGGGGTAGTTCGGGACAGTGAAGGTACGTGGCGTGGTGGATTTGCCTTGAATATTGGTATTTGTAGCGCTCGACTTATGAAACTGTGGGGCGTATATTATGGGTTTTATATAGCGTGGGAGCTCCAACCATCTCAGTTATTATTTTAGATTGATTCGGAGATGGTGGTGGATTTCTTGAAGACAGGAATTGAAGATTTGCATCCTTTGTCTTTCGTGGTACGTTTGTGTCATGGCTTTTTGGAGAAGGACTGGACAGTTCAAATTTTACACGTGTATAGGAATGCTAATCGTCTGCCTGATGGGTTAGCTAACTATGTTTTTACAGTTCCGTTAGGTTTTCATATTTGTACTGAGCCACCTGATGAGCTCACTCCGATTTGATTAGATGATTTACACAGGCGTTCTTTGCCTAGGCTCAATTGCTTGTAATTTTTTCTTTAATATAATAATTTGAGGGGTCTTCCCTTCCTTTGGACCAAAAAAAACAAAAACAAAAATCAAACTAGAAAACAAAATATTAATTATAAAATATTTTTCACAAAATCATTAAATAAACTTTTTTTAGTGTCATATACTCCAAGAAAAATTTAGTTGATCAACTTTATCTTTAAACAATTTATTTTGGAAAATACTAATATTCAATAAACGATCAATAAATTTTAAAAATAATCTTCAATTTTTTTCAATAAAATACAATTCTTCAATAAAGTTTTTTTAAACTTTTCTTTTGGTAAAGTTTCACATAAAACTTCAAATTTAAAGAAAATAAAAAAGTCATTACCAACAATATATAAATGTTTTCCAAAACTTATGATATTTTCAAAATTAATACAAAAAGCTATGAAACTATCTATCACTTTCATATTGCAGTTTTCTTAAATTAAACAAAATACAAAATCAATGTCCTCTTATTTTATTAAAATCCATAATTATTCATTTTTTCCAGCAAAATCCATAATTATTCTGAATAAAGTAAATAAAACTAAAATTTTATATCCCTAATTTAGCTTCAAAAATTAGATGTCATAAACGAATGTTTAATATTTATGTAGTATGACACGGCCATGAGTTGAACTATTAGTAGAACATATGTAATTTTAGTTGATTAACGATATCTTTTCAAGTCATATATGAAAATTTTCTTTAATTTGAGATAAAAATTGGTTTTATGCATAACTAAATATATTTTTACTTATATTTTCTCTTAAAGATCTGAACGGTGAAACAATTCTTAATCGACAAATGAATCTCTTTCACATTTCTCACCCTCAAATTATTCATATATAATTATCAAAACCTTAAGCTTTTAATTTAAATTATATATGCTTTCGTTTCAATAATGTAGTGTTAATTTTTCTGTTCATGACTACATTAAAAAACTGATTGTCAATATATATCATTTTTTAATTTTATCTCACTTGATTAGTTGCGCATTTTTTGTACATCGTTATCTAGTTGCATAATTTATTAACATAGCTTTACAAAAATTGATATATATATATCCTTTCACAGTTTTCAATTAAATTATCTTTCTTTTTATCAATTTTATGTCTTATTATCCTTTTTTATAATTGGAAGTATAAAATAATGTTCGTCACTATAATAATATATTTATCTTAATATTAAATTGAAGATGATTTTTTTAACTTGGTAGCCAGAATATATTATTACTTTAAAAAGCGAAAAACTAAGAGAAAAAAAATAAAAGTACACATAACCAAAACTTTGACCCCCCATAAAAATAGACTGCTGGAACATGTGATATTGAAAGTCACCCGTTCCTTGTAATGGTATGAATCTGGAATTGTGATGGTACTTCCACTTCATCTTTGTCTCCCTCTTCATATGTATATAGTCATCTTCGACCTCGTCTTCATCAAAACCTGAGATATCAGAAGGTGTCGACGAATTTGATATGGAATCAACCACCATATTTTTTATCAAACCCGATAAACAGTGGAGTCTTCCATAAATCAATTTGACGGCGGACTAATCTTGGATCCATTAGGATAGTTGATTAAGATAGTTGATTTCATTTCCTCGTACCTTTTTCATCTTCGTCACTCGTTTTGTCACCATCTTTGCAAAAGCTTCCTCCTTCTTCGTTGAAAACAAAAACAAGCAAATAATTAAGAAAATTTTGTTATTATTTTGTAATAACAAACTTTTGTATATATAAAAACTTGAGTGAGGAAACTTTCTTCGGAATAAAAGACGAACATGCCTATAATTTAAAAAAATTAAAAAAATATATAGTTTGGGTAAACTTAGAATTTCAAATATATACGTTTTCTAATACTTATGATATTTTCAAAACTAACATAAAAATCCATCATACTATCATCATTTTCATATTGTAGTTTTCTTAAATCAAACAAAATATAAAATCATTTTTCTATTTTTTTTTTGTTAATTATCATTTTTCTATTATTCTATGAAAATCCATAATTATTATGAATAAAGTAAATAAAATTAAAATTGTATGCCCCTAATCTACCTTAAAAAATTAGGTTCAAAAATTAGATGCTATAAGCAAATGTTTAAATTTTATACATTATAACGAGTGTTCTAAAATACGGTTAATACGGTTGTATATACGGTGTGTATACGGTATACAGTGAAGAGCCGTATCGTATTTCTATTATACAATATAATTATACGATAATAACCAGTACAGACATATATACGCTGTTTATACAATGTATAAACGATACCGTATATACAATTTCTATTTTTTTATAACAAAAAGTTTCCATAAAATGCCATTTTTTGTAATTATACCTAATAACTTAATATTTTTTTTTTCTTTCCACATACTCAAAATATGTATCACAATGTTCAAAGATATTTAGTTTAATGTCTTTCAATCTTTGGTGCAACCATATTATTTTGGATTAATGTTTTCATTACTTTATATTTTAGATTTGTGATTTTTAAGTTTTTAGTATTTTGGCAATATAATATTTTGTATTCGTTATATGTACTTTTTTAAATTTTATATAGTATGTCTTATGAATATATATATATATAATCTTTTTAATAAATTATATTTACCGTATAATCTCCGCATAAATAGTCGTATATATGTCTATACATATATGGTGGCGTATCGAACGATACGTCGAGTGTATAGTGTATTTTAGAACATTGATTATAACAGGTTCTGATGACGGGTAAAGTAATTTTTAAAGCAAAATTACATGGCTTTATATAAAACTTATTTGTAAGAGTTGCTTATGTAATTACCAAACAGTTATCAATGAAAATTTAATTGCAATAGAGTAAAAAAGAGATATATTTAACTGAATTGAATCGAGAAAAATGTATTTGATTTTGCATTGTTTAATCATAGAGAATTCCGTCGAGTTATTCTCAGTTTAGTAGTTAGAATAATTTTAGCTAACAACTCTAACATCATGAGTTTGATTATTCTCTACTATCATTAGTATATTAAAAAGAGATTTGAAGAAAAAAATATTTTATATTATAGATCGGATCTTATTGATCCGATAATTCCTATACGACGCCTACTGAAACGAAAATAAAAACTATATAATAGAATGGGGATCTGTTGACATAAACTGCAATTAATGATGAAACAAACCAAAACCAAATTGAGCCGGTTTGATTCATGGATATCTTAGTAGCTAGTCCTTAACCGGTAAAAACCACAAAATGATGAACAAGCCCAAGAAAAGTGGCTACAAATCTATTTAGAACAAAATGGCCCAAATGAATACTTATTGGGCCTAAAATGGTTAAGAGCGGTTGGTGAATCAGAGTTATGATTGATTTATTTGAAGTCACTTTTCAATCATTTCCGATTTGTATGATTTATTCATGATGATCACGACCGCCGCTTCAATCATTGGTTCCCTGATTTTCAAATTCTCCAAATTTTAATTAAATTTTTTAAAAAAGTCAAAAGAAACGTTAAAAACGCAATTACATAGAAAAACGCGAAACGCAGATCGTGGAAAATTGAAAGATTAGAGTCAGAGAGTGAATATAGAGAGAATAATAAGAGAGTATAGAGAAACAAATGTATGTCGATACAGCTGGCTTGTGGGTCCCATTGACCCCACTTTTTACTCTGTCGATGTTATATTAATGTGGTCCCTACTTACTTCCTTAATTTATTTTGTTAAAAGTGAGTTTGTTGAATTTTTTATTTTAAAGAATATTTTTTATGAATGTTTGTTCGCTGGATATCTGTTTGTCATTAATAAAACTAGCTTAATTATTCTTATATATTTTTTCTATTTTTTCTATTATTGTTTGTTTTATTAGTAGCACTCAAAGATGAGAGTCATGTGACATGAAAGAAACATAAACACTACTAGTATTTAAACATAGTTGATAATTGTTAAAAGTTATCTTCTGATTCATAGCATTGCTGAATCCTAGAATGAACAATTTTATAAATGTGGATATATAAATATAATCAAAATGGTTTCATTCTTGATTTCCTTAAAAAATATTTTTTTACCAACTTTACTCATTCATTATAGAAGAAGATAAGATAATTAATTTAACGATACATGGTTCACACAAATCTAATCTTTAAAAATCTTTCTAACATTCAGGGTCAAAAACTCAGTTTTATAATTGAAAGATCTAGGAATCAGAGAAACAGAGAAGAAATAAAAAATACTCTAAAACCTCGAAAAATCTTCTATGTAAGGGAGGAAGACTAGCCACTCATCCGATTCTTCCAATAGCTTCACCACCTCTACATTATCTACCGCGAAAGCCACTTTTAAAATTTGGGGAGAAATAAGGTTAAACATCGTCCATAACAACACATCGTTTTCTATACAGAGAGAAGATAGACTTGAGTCTTGGCTGGTAATACTTTTCATATTTACTTAAATTTTATGATTGATAAATTAACTTTTATTTTTACTATTTTACATATATTTTTATACTGTAGTACTAAATATCTAGATTCTAGCTTATGTTTAGTAGATTTTCGTTGAAGTGTCCATTGAAAATTTTCAAATTTGTTCGATTAATTTAAAAATGGAGAAATCTTTTTATAAAATTTTGTGGTAAACCTCTTAGTTTTTTTGTCAAAATCATATCTATAGTCGAAATTCTATTACTTATAATAACACGACAACCACAAATCAAATTTCTGTGGAAACTACAAACATACACATTTAACAATTTAATCAAAACACTTACTCTAAACCTTGTTCACATTTCCCCAAAACAGAACACCAGTGTGCCTCTATTTCACACACTACTATTAAAAAACTTGAATTAAATACAAATTGAATGAAATGACATAATTCTTTATATATCTTTTGTAATAAACATAAGAAAAATAGGATAGTGATAGAAAAAGAGATTCCAATATAATTATATGATTGGTTGACAGATAGAAAAATATAAAGTCTAAAAATTATAAAAATAGTTTTGAATCCCATCTATCATGGTTGCCTGATTGCTTATTAATTTACGAGAAAAATAAAATAAAAAACCAAATAATTAATTTTTTTTAGTAGTCTAAAATTTTCAAGTACTCATTTATTTAAATAATTCCATTTAAAGGATTTAAAAACATACCAAAAAATGGAAAAACAAAAAAAACAGAGAAATTTGCGGAGTTAATAAAAGAGAAGAAAGGAAGAGACAGAG
>WJSH01008779.1:10276-43954 GCA_009757365.2 Lepidium campestre | reverse complement strand
TTTTTTTTTTTTTTTTTTTTTACTTATTATATATAAAAAAATTCCCTTTCGCTGTAATTGCAAACTGGCGAAGTGCCCCACTTGTTTCTCTTGTCTTCAAAGGTTCTCTTTTTATTCTTTCTTTCCCTCAAATTTAACCAAATGGGTTTGGTGGTTGTAGAAGACTCAAAACTCAACCAAAGTAAATAGTTTGATTCTTGTTGTTGGTGTTGATTTATTCTCACTCAAGTAAAAATTTCAGTGTCTTAAAAGAAAAAGAGAGAGAAAGAGTTGTTGTCCGAACGATGTCACTTTCTGTCGGCATTGTCTGCGTTCCGACACAAAACTTGATTTCTTCTTCTTCTTACTCTTTACCTTCGAGTTCTAGAAGACACTGCGGCGGTTTGATTTGATGTTTCAGTGTACTTCTTCTTCTTGAAACCCAAATTTCTTTTCCATTTTCACACCAAGCTTCTGGTTTTGCCCTTTTATGTGTCTGATTTCAAAAAGAAAAACAAATTTGATTTCTTGAATCTGCCGACTAAGGAATCATTGAATGTTGTTGAATGAAAAAAAATGTGGGGAATAACGCCATTGATTGTCGATTTTGTGATATTTAATCGCCGATGAAGTTGAGATTTTTCCTGGAGATCTGTCAAGGTTTATTAATTTAGTCTCTTCTTCTTCTTCTTCTTTTTTTTAAAATCTTATATTTACTGCATGTTGATTGATTGATTTTCACAAAAGAATCCTATTCAATTTTAACAAGTTGACACCTTTTTTATTTTCATCCCTCAAGCTTTGTTTGCTTTTAGTTTTGTCTTTTCTTCTTCTTCCTCTTATTAATCCTTTTTTTCTTTTCGCCGACATTCTTGTTTTCTCTTTTACTCCAGAGTTATCGCATCGCATGGTAGTAGTAGCTTGGAGCATCGTTGATAATAGAGAGGAAGAGGTTGTTTTAATTTCCAAATGTCAGCAATTGTTGCAGCTGCCATTGGAGGTGCTGTAGGAGCTTTTGCATTCATTGCTCTGTTGGTTTTTCTCATTTGGTTTTGTGTCTTTCGTCGCAAGAATGCTTCAAGAACTTCTGAGACTGGCTCTTCTGATCCATCTACTCAAGGTAATCTCAAATCCCATCAAATTCAATATCTATCTCTCTGTTGACTTTCTTGGATGATATTCAGACTTTTGCTAGTCTTTTATTCAGAAGGAAGAAATGCAGCAATTGAATTGTCAATGAGAGAAGCTAGAAGGTTTGAAATGGAGGAACTTGCTCAAGCTACCAAGAGTTTCACCAATAAAAGCCTCATTGGTGTAGGCAAATTTGGGGAGGTTTACAAAGGTTTGCTTCAAGACGGTGTTCTTGTAGCCATCAAGAAAAGACTTGGTTTGCCTACACAAGAATTCGTTAACGAGGTTTCAATGATAATCTTGTTCAAAATGTTTGCTTATGGCCTTAGAACAAGTGTTTTGATTGATGGACTTAAATGGTTTCATTTTCAGGTTCGTTATCTATCATCAATCCATCACCGTAATCTTGTTACTCTTTTGGGTTATTGCCAAGAAAGCAACACACAGTTTCTTGTCTACGAGTATGTTCCTAATGGAAGTGTTTCCAGTCACCTGTACGGTAACTCTCTGTCCTTTATAGAGATTAATGCTATTCTCATTTGGTAACTAATCAGTTTGATAACTAAGCTTGGACAATGAAAGCATCATTTAGATCTTTTCTTCTGTTAGGTGCTGGTGGTAAAGTACCTGGACATAGACTAGAATTCAGACATAGGCTTGCGATATCTATAGGAGCTGCTAAAGGTAAATCCTCAGCAATAGCCATGAGAATTAAGCTCTAGCATGTGTTCTATTCTTACATATACCCTTCTTCTTCTTTTATAATCTCTAGGCTTGGCACATCTTCACTCGCTGAGTCCTCGATTGATACACAAGGACTTCAAAACCGCTAATGTTCTTGTGGATGAAAATTTCATTGCTAAGGTTGCAGATGCAGGAGTCCGTAATTTCTTAGGAAGAGATGATGTTGGTACATCGTCTCACATTGTTGCAGACCAGATCTTTCTCTCCCCAGAGTAATTTATGTCTTACCTTTTCGGTTAACATTTGATTTCTTTTCTTTTTTGCATCCAAGTTTCTCAGATTGTCTCCATTTGCAGGGTTCAAGAGTTCAAAAGATTTTCAGAGAAAAGTGATGTCTATGCTTTTGGAGTATTCCTCTTGGAATTAGTATGTGGAAGAGAAGCATCAGAACCATCCCCTTCAAGCTCAACACAAACTCTTGTCGAATGGGTATGTCTAAACACACTCAAAACTGATTTATAATCAGAACTCAGACCACATGATGTTGCCAATGTAAATCTATATTGAATCTCACTTGTATGTACTGGGGTTTGCAGTTGCAAAACATAACGGATTATGCGGATATACCAATGTTGGTCGATGAGAGACTAGGCGGTACATACACAGCAGAAGGAGTTGAGGAACTTATTACACTAACACTGAGATGTGTTGATGTTTCAAGTGAGAAGAGACCAACAATGAGTTTTGTTGTGACAGAGCTTGAGAGAATACTGGACAAGGAAGTGAGCTTAACGACAGTAATGGGTGAAGGTACTCCAACTGTTACTCTTGGAAGTCAGCTTTTTAAAGCTTCAAAGTGATAAAAAAGGAACCATCTTATTACATAAATATACTTATATATATTATGTAAGCTCTCTCTGAGACATAAACAATCAGAGAACTTACAAGGAGGAGGAAGAAGAAGAAGATTGATTAGCTGTTTTGTGTTAAGTGTACAAAGAATAGCTGAGCTATTATTATTCGTTTGTTTTTTTTCCTCCTTTCTACTTCCTTTGGAGGTTAATTTCAGCAATTCTTTATTGTAAAAACATTATTTATTGATATAAAGGAAGCAAAAAGAGTGGAATGTTGTGTGATCTTTGTTGTTGTTGTTGTAAATCCATTTTAATACACTCTGTTTCAGTTTGGACACTAAAGTTACAGTTTTACTCTCTCAGTAGGACCAGTTTTGAACTTAGCTTTAAACCCTTTATTACCAAGTTGGTTGAATCAAAAGAATCCTATTGGCTCACTCTTGAACTAACAGAAGATGATAACTCCCTGTCTGAAGAACCCTAATTGTAATATTTGGACAGAAAAAATCAGAGCTACTTTATTCATATAAAAGTATGACAAATTTGGGAAAGATTTTGACTTTAGCTTCAACATAGCTATGCTTTATAGCCTTTTTTGCAAAGGAGAGATAAAAAACCAACTTGGTCTATAAAGTTTGATCAAAAGATTCCAATTGGATAACACTCTTGGACTTGTATAGTTCCTAAAGTATCTAAATTTATTTGTCAAGGAACTCTATTTATTTACAGTCAAAATCAGAACTCAAAGCTTTGATTTTTGCATTGATTTATTACACTGTCCCTAGTTTTGCTAAAACCTTTGTGGGCACACAGAACTATAAACAGTCTTTGAGCAGATTCTGAAATCAAAATCATGTTTGGTCTGATTTTATGTCGGAAGAGAAGATCTAATGATAAAGACTCTTCTTCTGTCGATGGTGAATTCGTAAATGAATGGTGGGTCTCATTTAATCTTACCTTCTAGATTTTGACCTCACAGAAAAAACATTACTCTCGATTGAAAGGAAAAGCTCACAAAAGAAAAATAAATATAACACAGAGATTATTTTCTTACAACAGAGAGAAACAGAGCTCTGAAGTCTGAGCTCATAATCAGCATTGCAACGACGTCATAAATTTAAATCAATTTTGATTTTATCTTTTAATTAATGAGAAAAAATGAGAGCCACTCGATTTTGGATAGAGTAATCGTGTAAAGGTTTAAGCTTTTTTAGCCAAAGAGAAAGCTTTTCTTTTTCACTTAACAATGGCGACGAAGCTGATTTCTCCGCCGTTATCTTGTCCATGGGTTACTTCAAGAGATGTAATTATCAAAGGGCTTCCACAACGGAGACGGGAATGGAGCACGAAGCGGAACAGAGCCTCTGCCGTCTCCGCCATGATTGTGGAGCCACTTTCTGTTGTTTCTTCTTCAGCGATTCATATTCATCAATGGTTGGAACAAAACCCTAATTCATTACTGTTAGTGGCGGAGACTAGTGGTGGTTATTCGTTAGCTAGCTACTACACGTCTTTGGGTTTGTTTGTTATCTCTGTTCCTGGTCTTTGGTCTCTCATCAAACGCTCTGTTAAATCAAAGGTTCGAACTTTTTGAATTACAAAGCCCTAAAATTCAACTCCCAATTTTCTTGGATTTTACAAGCTTGAATTTGGGGATTTTTAGATAGTAAGAAAGACATTTGTTGTTAGCGAAGGAGAAGGAACTAGGATTAGGAAGGAACCAAAGCAACTTGCTGGAGAGATTCTATCTTTCTTTACAAGGAAGAATTTCAACATCACTGATCGAGGAGAAACAATCACGTAAGCTACAAAAAGTTATGAGATTTCATTTGGGGTTTTTGGTTTAATTACTGACATGACATTGTTTGTTGGATTCTGTTTAAAAGGTTTGAAGGAAAAATGGTTCCAAGTAGAGGACAAGCTGCTCTACTTACGTTTTGTACATGTATAAGCTTAGCAAGTGTAGGTCTTGTCTTAACCATTACAGTGCCTGATGTTGGAAACAATTGGTTCTTCATTATCCTTCTAAGTCCACTCGCGTAAGCTCTCTCTTTCCTCTGTCTCTATCTCAATCTTTAAGCTCTGTGAAAGTGTGTTTGTTGTGATTGATTTGGTGATAATTGTGTGTTGTGTTGCAGAGGAGTGTATTACTGGAAAAAGGCGTCGAGGACAGAAGAGATCAAGGTGAAGATGATGGTGGGTACAAATGGGAAATTAGATGAAATTGTGGTTCAAGGAGATGATGTTCAAGTTGAAGAAATGAGGAAGGAGCTTCAACTTAGCGAGAAAGGCATGGTTTATGTTAAAGGTCTCTTTGAGAAATCATCTTCATGATATAACATTTTACTTCTTCCAATTTTTGCCTTTTGGAAAATATGTTTATAATTGTTCAAAGATGAGATTTAATGACATTTCTTTAACCTCATTTTTCATAGTTAATACTAAACGAATGATTTGAATACAATGTCATTCGTATGTATCGTTGATATATAGTTCATTTGGTTGAGCAATTATTATTCTTTTAATCGATTCATAGTCCACATTCTATTACACATGATAACTTAGTTATCTGAAATTTGGAGAAAAAAATTTCATTTTCCTTTGGTCAAGAAAATATGTTTAATGGTCGAGTTTTTCTAGGTATGATAGTTAAATGTCCCAGTTAATGGTATCTCATTATATTTGATAGTTAATATGAGATTTTATGAATGACTTGAACCATGAATCGAATTTTGTCTATGCAATTGTTGAGAAAGAAAGGTTTAATTCATGGTTATGGTTATTCATAGCATTGGTCTGTAATTGGACGAAAATGTTTGTTTACATTAAGAATGGGCTTTTATTGGTTTTGAGCTGGGCTTGGCCTTACTCGATCAACGAAAAATCAATGCCAAGAGAAATAATTCATCTCTTCTATCAAAGAAAATTAAATTACACAATTTTGCAATTATTAGATTTTGCTTGCAATAAAATTTGTCATCAAAAACAACTAAAATTGGACCATTTTATCACTTCTCTAACAAGCAACTCTACAGAATATTAGTCAACACATCATTGAATTTCTTATTTATTAAAATATTTATATTATCTCTTATTGGTTGTGAAGTGGATAAAGTCTAATCCAAATTAAATAATTGATACAAATAAGTTAAGACAAAATATTTTAAATTAAATTATCCAAAATAAGAGTGATAGTGATTACTTTTTGATTCTTCACGCGCGTCTCTCTTCTTCGTCTTCTACAAAAAAAGACTTGTCTACAACATCGTTCTTCACGATCAATTCTGTAATCTTCTTCTCCTAATAAGCTCTTGTTTCTATGGCGGTCAAATCTTTCTTCTCTTTGTGTCTGCTTCTAACGGCGATTGTTATCGGCGATGTCAACTCCGATTACATAGAGTACAACACAACACAGAAAATCGTCCCTGAGAAAATCAATGTTCATTTGGTTCCTCACTCACACGATGATGTTGGTTGGCTTAAGACCGTTGATCAGTACTACGTCGGTGCTAATAACTCCATTAGGGTACTTAATCTCTTCACATCTCTTTCCATAGATTTTTGCGATTTTTAAGGGCTTAATTTGATTTTGAATTTGATTGAATCAGGGAGCTTGTGTTCAGAATGTTTTGGATTCTGTAATCGCTTCATTGCTGGATGATCAAAATAGAAAGTTCATTTATGTCGAAATGGTAAGATTCAGATATACCAAATCCGGTTATGTTCTTGTGGTTTGCTCGATGAGATTAGTTATGGTTGACTACTGTATTTTTAGGCATTCTTTCAAAGATGGTGGAGACAACAAAGTAATGCTAAGAAAGTTAAAGTCAAGAAGCTCGTTGACTCTGGTCAACTGGAGTTCATGTGCGTTTGATTTATCTCGCCTTTTTTGATGTCTCGTATGCATCTGGTGTTCTGTTGTCTTGATGTGTGCTTTTTTCAGAAACGGTGGAATGTGTATGCATGATGAGGCGACTCCACATTATATTGACATGATTGATCAGACAACATTAGGCCATCAGTTTATCAAAACTGAGTTTGGTCAGGTTCCAAGAGTTGGTTGGCAGATCGATCCTTTTGGACATTCTGCAGTGCAAGCTTACTTGCTTGGGGCAGAGGTATACTTTGTTGGTTGTTTAGTTCACAGAGACTTTAATTGAGTTCAGTATGTGAGTGATTAGTCTATATCAGCTCTAAATTATTTTGATTGGACAAACCTTTTGCTTTCTTCTACAGTTCGGCTTTGACTCACTGTTCTTCGCTAGAATTGACTACCAAGATCGTGCAAAGAGATTAAGAGAGAAGACACTTGAGGTTGTTTGGCAAGGTTCCAAGTCCCTTGGTTCATCTTCACAGGTTAAAACCATCAAGGCTCACATTATAGCTCCGTTATTTCCATTGTTTAGCTGGCTTTTTCTCACTGCTATATGATGTTACTCGTAGATATTTACTGGTGTATTCCCAAGACATTACGATCCTCCTGATGGTTTCACATTTGAAATAAATGATGTATCACCCCCTGTCCAGGTAATAGCAATTGAACCCGATGTGTTGTGTTTGAAATTTGCTTGAACAAGCATTGACGAAGCATCTCTAATATAGGATGATCCTCTCCTTTTTGACTACAATGTTCAAGAGCGAGTCAACGACTTTGTAGCTGCAGCCCTCGCACAGGTTAAGATCATATCATTTCTCTTTTTAATCAGCAAATAACAGAAGTTTTGTTATGATATGTCTTATATTTTCTTTCTTGGTTTTCCCTTGTCAAGGTCAATGTGACTAGGACAAACCATATCATGTGGTTAATGGGAACTGACTTCCGTTACCAGTATGCATATTCATGGTTCAGACAGATGGACAAGTTTATTCATTATGTTAACAAGGTACACTAGCTATTTATCATAGCAAATTCATATCAGTTGTCAAGGTAAGAGAGATACCAATCTTGATTTTCTTGTTGTTTGGACAATCCAGGATGGGCGTGTCAATGTTCTGTATTCGACACCATCTATCTACACAGATGCAAAATATGCTTCAAACGAGTCCTGGCCCTTAAAGACTGATGATTTCTTCCCGTGAGTTTGACAGCTTCAGATTTTACTGTCTACAAATGCAAAGGTCTGTTATTTAAATAAATAATACATGTACCTGTGCCAGGTATGCGGACAAACCTAATGCATACTGGACAGGGTACTTTACTAGCAGACCAGCCTTTAAGAAATACGTGAGGGATTTAAGTGGTTACTATCTGGTATGGCATTTTTATATATATAAAATTCATAGATTTGTGGTTTCTTTTTGCTTCATTCTTACATGGCCTTATCTGTTTCGAAACAGGCGGCTCGACAATTGGAATTCTTGAGAGGTAGGATTAGTTCAGGACCTACAACCGATGTGCTAGCTGATGCTTTGGCAATTGCTCAACACCATGATGCAGTTAGTGGTACACAAAGACAGCATGTGGCTGCAGATTATGCTCTTAGGCTTTCAATAGGTTATCTGCAGGTGCGTTATAGTAAGACGTCTCCTGTATTTTTTACGAAATCTTTTTTTTCTCTTGTTGGTGCAGCAGTTTAAGGATTTCTCTATGATAATTTACTAGGCCGAGAAGGTGGTTGCCTCTTCCCTTTCCTTTTTATCAGAAGCAAAATCAAGTACTGAAGAGAGTAGTTCTGGCACAAATTTTCAGCAGGTAATGTGCTTGTTTTGGATTTTATACTATTCCAATTATACAATGGCTGTGTTAGAAGAGTTCAGAAGACGTTGAGATCAATTTGAATGCTTATTTTCATTGCTCACACAAAAGATGCTATTGCTTCAGGAAAAGTTAAATTAGTAAGCTGCTTTATGATATATACATGAATACCTTAATGACTCAAGCTCAAGACTTATTGTATTCTAATGGTTGAGCTGATTCATGTCTTGTACATCATATTGGCAGTGTCCCCTGCTTAACATTAGTTACTGCCCTGCATCTGAAGCTCTTTTGTCCAGCGGGAAAAGCCTGGTAAGTCTGTGAGGCAGGCTTACTTTCAGCCTATGAAGTGCGAACCGCTTGGTTATTTGTTTCCTTGTTTACATTTATCTCTCCTTGTAGGTGGTTGTTGTTTACAATTCTCTAGGACGGAAACGAGAGGAAATTGTCCGAGTTCCTGTAAGTATTTTATTATTCCTTGGTTGAATAGTGTAGCTCTCACTTTAACTTTGTTTATTATCCAATATTATTTCCCAGTCATTTCAGCATTTACCAATTGACGTGAAAACTTCTTTTAGGTGTCGTCTGAAAATGTTATTGTGAAAGATTCATCTGGAAAAGAAGTCGTGTCCCAGCTTCTTCCTCTTTCAGATATCACATTGAGAATAAGAAATGAGTATGTCAAAGCGTATCTGGGTAGATCGCCAAGGGATACTGCTAAACATGTGCTTGCATTTACAGCATCAGTACCACCTCTGGGGATCAGCTCGTATGTCATCTCAAACACTGGACGAACAGGTAGCTATGTTGCAGAATGTGTAATATTGTATCGTAAATTATGTGTGGATGATAGGATCTTGAACGGAACTTCAACTTCATATGCTCTGGCTCTACTTGCCAGGACAATTGGTTCCTCCTTGATACCAAGAGACATTTTGTATTTACTTACATTTTCGTTGTCTAATTTGATTTAAGCGCGTGGACAATCTGAGTCATATGTTACTTCTGGAGCCACAAATGAAAATGTAGAAGTTGGCCAAGGAGATCTGAAGTTACTCTATTCGGAAGAGGGTGTGAAAATGACTCGTTACTTAGGTACCAGAAATCAGGTGTGTGCTTTTTATTTTCCTTTTAATCGAAATTTCCCTACTTTTTCATTGCAATTTGTAGACTTCATCTAATGATGATTTCTGGTAAATTTGAAGGTCACTGCAGAACAATCATATTCTTATTACATTGGAAGCAATGGAACTGACAAGGATCCACAGGTAACTCAGCTCTTTAACAGATACACCATCATCTACTTAGCTATTTTCTTGTCGTGTTTTAAATGGTTATCTTCTCATATATGTTTACAAGGCTTCTGGAGCTTACGTTTTTCGACCAGACGGTGTGCTTCCAGTTAAATCCGAAGGAGAGGTAATACATATACTCTGCATCTATAACCTTATTTCCTGACCATATGTGAAAATACAGAAAAAAAGTAATTGTCTTACTTGACTTAGGCTCAATTGACTGTTGTTCGGGGGCCTTTGTTTGATGAAGTGCACCAGGAGGTTAACTCCTGGATATCACAGGTCTATTTCTATTGCCAGTGTTTATTGCTCTTGTAACAGTTCTATTAAACTACAGAAGCTATAACTGCATGATCCTCTTATGACGGGCCTACTAATTTGCAGACTACCAGAGTGTACAAGGGAAAAAACTACGCTGAAATTGAGTTCACTGTGAGCTGATCTCTCTTTATCTTCACATTTAAACTGATGAAGAGAATTTCAGAATTATGACTATTTTCCTGCTTTTTAGGTTGGGCCTATACCAGCTGATGATGGTGTTAGCAAGGAGGTAATCACTAAACTTACAACCACCATGAAGACAAATGGAACATTTTACACAGACTCTAATGGTCGCGACTTCATTAAACGGGTATAGATGTAAACTTCATGTGTGGAATGTATATCGTTTACTATTAAACAGCTCTTTTGTATTCAACATATTTGGTTATACGTCCTTGCAGATTCGGGACTTCAGAACAGATTGGGACTTGCAAGTGTACCAACCAGTTTCTGGGAACTATTATCCTGTAAGGCATCAAATCCATCTGAGATTCCTTCTCGAGCTAACTAAGGTCTTTTACTGGACTGAGCCGCATTATATCTGCCTTTTGACTTACATATTATTTTCTTCCAGATAAATCTCGGGATATACATGCAAGATAAAACCTCAGAGATATCAGTGTTGGTGGATCGTGCTGTAGGCGGATCCAGCTTAGAGAACGGCCAAATTGAGTTGATGCTTCATCGGTCGGTCGACTAAATTTCTCCATATATCCAAGAAAAGCATCTGTTTTTTTTGCTTGTGTTTTACCTTTTAATTTCATTCGGGTAGGAGAATGCTTCATGATGACATTAGAGGCGTTGGCGAGGTTCTTAATGAAACTGTCTGTCTCCCTGATGGATGCAAAGGATTAACGGTAAGCTTAAGTTTTAGCTGTCCAAGTTTCAAAGTATCAGCTTTTGGGGGAACATGTGACAGAGCTTGTTTCCAAGGTAAAAGTGAATTGTCTCTTGTTAGCCTAAAACAGTTTGCATACTATTGAGTTGTTTGCAGATACGAGGGAAGTTTTATGTACAGATAGACAAACCTGGAGATGGAGCAAAATGGCGTCGGATATTTGGTCAAGAAATATATTCTCCACTTCTTCTAGCATTCACAGAACAGGTTGCTCTGACAAAAGAAATTTATACTCCCATCCACTTCTTAAAGATAGTGAAGTGAAATAAGGACTTTTCCTTGCAGGAAGGAGATAATTGGATGAATTCACATAAGACAACATTCTCAGCGTTTGAACCGTCATACTCATTACCAAAAAACGTCGCATTACTCACCCTACAGGTTATTGGATTGTGATATGTTAATATGTGAAAGGTGTTTTTATTAGTTTGACCATAATGTTTAGTTCTACCATTTTCAGGAGTTGGCAAATGGGGAAGTTCTTTTAAGGCTTGCTCACTTATTTGAGGTTCTTACTCGTCCTCTATGTGTGTTTTAACGTTATTCTGTTATGGCTATGTGCTCTTTGGCTGTGGAATTGTAGTTTAACACTAGGCATTACTAACTCGTTTGTGTATTCAAAGCCCATGAACTTCAACAATTTTCGTTTTCTGTCGAAGTTGATTATCATTTTCTGTCTTTTTCTTTAAATGGTTTCGTGGAAGTTGAGTTCTTTTGAGTCACTGTTTGTTAACCTTATGAAGGTTGGAGAGGATAGTGACTACTCAGTTATGACCAAAGTAGAACTGAAGAAAGTATTCCACAACAAAAAGGTACTAAAACGAAGACAGCTCATCTCGTATTTGTCTCACTCTGTCCTAACGAAAACAATTGCTGTTCTGTTATAATCTGTTTGAACAGATAAGCAAAGTGAAAGAGACAAGTCTTTCAGGGAACCAAGAGAAGGTGGAGATGGAGAAGAGAAGGCTAAATTGGAAAGTAGAAGGCTCAGCGGGGAAGGAAGTGAAGAGAGGAAAACCGGTGGACGCTGAGGAGCTCGTGGTTGAGCTAGTTCCGATGGAAATCCGAACCTTCTTGATCAAGTTTGATAATCACACTGAAATGGTTGGTGATAAGAGAGCAGCAACATAGGTTTGAAATGATACATGTTACTGTGGTCATCTAAGTTGTAATCTAACCGAACTATTTAGACTTCGAAAGTATCCAAATAACTGAATGGTTTTTGATTACATGTTATTTCGGGTTCAATTATTAACCGAACCTGAAATATAATCAAAGTCGCAAGGGCATAAAGTCCATACTTGAGCCTAAACCTATCCAACCGAACCATTTAGATTAATAAACCGTTATAAACATGTATTTTGGATGAAATAACCGATCTGAAACTAAATCTATTGATATTATACAACTCCAAAACCGAATTGAACTCGAACCAAATCCGAATCAAACCCGAACCGAATGTTAATAATAACCAAATGAACTTAAAAAACGAAAATCCAAACCAACCGAACCAATAACTGATCGGTCCCGAACGCCCAGGGCTACGCATTGCTATTGGTCTTACCTGGCTTAACCGTGGTTGGTATATTCTAAAATCAAACCGGACATTTGTTTGTGATTCTAATGTATGGCACAGAACCAAAAGTAGATAGATACAAAACCGGGGGTATTACAGTAATTTTATGTCACAAAGATTCGGTATATCCACCCGCTAAGACAAGGAATCAGATTGCGGGTTAACGAATCCGGGTCGGGTACACGGAGCATATTCCTAAAGAAAAAAGCACGAAGAAGTTTTTGGCTTCGGATTAAAATTTCAAAGTGTATACACAGAGAGAAGAAGCGGTGGCTCTGAGCCGGCGAAATTTCCTTTATCATCCCTAAAATTTTCATGTCCATCTTGCCTCCTCCGCATATTCAAGGTCACAATTCGTCTTCTTCTTTAGATTCCTGTATAAATCCTAGCTCTGAGCATGGCGACAACTCTTCTGCTGCCTCTCCTCCTTCGCGGATCTTATCCTCTGGAACTCGATCCCCTAGCCTCTCCGGAAATTCTGAACCCTCTACCGATTTCTCCGGTGGCTCTCGGGGTAAGTAGATTAATTCATAAGATTAGTTATTTGATTTTGCCCATAAATTTAGGGTTTTTTGACATTGAAAGACCGCGAATTTGGCTGAGTTTTGATTTAGGGTTTATTTTAGATATTTAGCTTTTTGGGAACATTTGTAATGTGTATTATAGCTCATTTAATTTCTCAATTTTGATTTTTTGAACTGTAGAACCGATTGCTGCAGCTCAAGAGAGACATAGCCATGGATCTTCCAAAGAGGTAAACTTTAGATGCCTCTCAGTAAATGATGAAAAATAATTTTTGTTAAAAAATGATGACACTTCAACTGTAGTTTGCTTTGAATTTTTGCTGAATGATCGGTTATTGTTATTACTACGATACAGATGACGCAAATTGGAATAGGGAAGGATAGTTTTTCCCCGCCAGATAAACGTGACCATTCTCGATATAATGGTCGAAGAAATAGGTCTAGAGGGAGACCTACTGGAGCTGCTGGTTCTTCTTCTTCTTCTTCTGAATTTCGGCATAATACTGGACCTTTCAGTTCTCCTAGAGGCGGTGGTTCTCATCATAATTCATCTGGTAGAAGAGCTAATATGGTTAGCGGGAACCATTTACTGAATTTTCAGTATGATCCTATTTCGTCCCCACAATCTAGGGGTCCTCCTATACCACAAAGAAGACAACAGTACAAGAGGAGGCCTTACAACAAAGATTTGTTTCTTAAGGCCAATTACAAGTTTGTTGTGTTGGACACTGGAGATCATTCTCCTGATTCTATGGATCCGGATAAAACGCTGCAGTGGGACAATATTATTTGTGTAAGGTATTCCACACCCTCTCCTGTGCAGTGCCCCATTTGCTTGGAGTACCCTTTATGTCCACAGATAACTTCTTGCGGGCATATTTTTTGCTTCCCGTGTATTCTACAGTACCTGTTGATGGGTATGGATAATCACAAGGCTGAATGCGTCAAGAGGTGTCCTTTATGCTTTGTGATGATTTCTCCAAGGGAGTTATACACTGTTTATATCGAAAATGTCAAGCAGTATTCTGTTGGAGATCCCATCGAGTTTGTACTTTTGACTCGCAAGAAAGATTCTTTTGCTCCAACCCGTAAAAGTGAGTATGACTCGGCTGTTCCTGATGGTGAAAATGAAATATATGATCCATTTTCGAAGTTCACTTTCACCGAAGATGTTGATCTCTCTGTCAGACAAGCAGTTTCAGAGTTAGACAGTTGGATTGCGAGAGCAGATCCTGGGCTCGTCGAAGACTTGGAGAAGCACCTATATGTAAATGCTGCTCTGGAGCGTCTGGAGGAGAGAAAAATATACTGGAATGAGCATAGGATCTCTAATTACAGAAAGCTGAACACAACGCCTAAATATCAGACACAATCATTCTCACCTCCTGATATATCTCGAGTTAGTTATCAAGCACCCAGCTGGGCGCATGGAGCAACAGCTAATAGCTCCAACGATCAAGATAAATTAACTGAAGATTCTTCAGTGGATAAGTCAGATGGGGACTCTCAATCTAGTTTGGAAAAGAGTAGTGATAATGGTCACCCTCTTGAAGACCAAGACGTGCCGTCATCTATCTCATGCAATGGAAGTAAAGGGCCCTTGATGCCCCAAAATGACACTAAGGACCCTAAGGACAATGATGCATACAACTTTTATCAGGTAAGCGGTTTCTGATTGACAACATTTTGTTTGTGTATAGTACTAAGTAACAGCTGCATGCTAATTGTTATTTTGCTATGTGATGGTCATTGAGTATATTAGGGTGAGTTTCTTTGATATAAAAAGAAGTATTATTTTCTGTTTGTTAATAATTTTATTGGTTTATCCTTAACATGCTTAATTGTGTACCTACACAGTCTGTTGATGGTCAACATATTATCCTTCACACTTTGAATGTAAAGTGCCTTCTGCATCACTACGGAAGCTATGACTTTCTTCCACCAAGGTAAGAGTCAGGGTCTTTAATTTATCAGAATTCTCTTATGCCAAAGAATAGGGGATAGGTTCCATTAGAAGCCGTGCCTAATCATTTCTGCGTTGATTTGGTTTGCTGATTCAGAAGTGTATTATGTATGGCTCCTTTAGTTTAAGAGTTTAGGAACTGGTGTTATAAAGATTGACTGTTGTAGTTTAGTATGAAAATCAAAATTCACAATAGATTCAAGTAGAATTGTTCAGTGGAAAAAGTTATCATCTATAGTTTGTGGTTCCAATAAAGTTTTAATTTTCCATCTATGAAATGGCAGAGTGAGTGGAAGGATCTTGGAAATGGAGACCGTTACCCAATCAGAAGCGATAAGGAGGCGCTACCGCTTCTTGAGTCATTTTTCTTTAACAACTACATTTCAGGTATAATTTTCCTTGGTTGCTCCTATCTTCTGCACATGTTATTCACTAAGTTCTATCTTCTGCACATGTTATTCACTAAGTTCTATCTTCTGCACATATTGCTATATCTTGACATTTTTCCCATGAGGGTTATCCACGGTTTGGTAATCTTTTCAGATATGTGAGATTGATATGAGGGAATCCTTGCCTCCTGATGCCTTCGCTCCATTTATAGATGAAACCAAGAAGCGTGAGAAGCAGAGGAAAGAACGTGCTAGGAAGGTACCTTCTTTCTAATCATAAAACACAACTCATGGTCACTTGATCTAATCTCTTTTAGATTCCAACCTCCTTTGAGCTTTGTTTGCTCACCTTTTTTTGTATTTTTAACTTGATTACATATAGCAAATGATCCTGCTTTGTGTTGTACTCTCCCTAGTATTCCTTCCATTGTCAAAAGGAAATCTCATGGCTAATAAATCATATGATGTTCATCTTCCAGGATCAAAAGAATAAAATCAAAGCTGAAGTAGCTGCAGCTGCGGAACTTGTGCCATTGATGGCCAATTTTGGACAGTCCTCTCATGATGATTTTCCTCCATTTTCCTTAGATGACTTTGAAGGTAAAAATAAGAATCTCTTGTCTCATAACTGGATTGGAGGTATAGTGATCTAATCAGAAAGCTTTTGTTGTATATACTTCTATAGCCCTTGGAAACTCTGCCCCAACATCATCAAGTCCTCCAAACATCGGAGAGAGAAGTTCTTTTTCACACGTGACAAGGCTCGGTTTTGCAGCAGGCCATGACTCCCCAAACCTGAACAACGAGCCAACAAACATTCAAAGCAGCAGTAGTGAAGTCACAAACGCAGCCACAGGTAAACCGTTGTTTAAGCTCTCCACTTTTCTTTAAGGATATTCTCTGATGACCTCTAAACATGTTTTCAGGTACAAGAAACACAAACACAACATCATTCGCAAGTGTAACATCAAGAACAACACCAAGTGCGCCAACTATCAAAGAGCCTGGGAAGAGAGGGAAGAAACCGAGCCGAGTGCTTCTATCGACAACTAGTGTACGCCGTTACTAAGAAAAGACTTTCAAGTTCTATGGCTTTGTGTATAATATTTCTTCTAAGAAAATCTAAATAAGTAAAACTCAAACTTTGGCTTTGTTTCTGTTTGCAAACCCCAAATGTTGTAACTGATAATGAAGGTGTCTTTTGTTATTACACCATTTAGGACAAAATTATGAGAGTCAATGATATGAATGAAGATTCATAATGTAGAAAATTCCAAAATTGGATAAAATATCTTCCAAGATGAGAGGATAACCGTTCAGTGATTTTCATTCTCACATGTTACAACAAAGCCTTACCTTATCCTTTTGAAAAATATCTCTTCTTTTGATTCATACTTTGGACCAATGATTTCAGACCGTTGGATTATCAATTATTGAGTCTTCAATTGAGTTTCTTGAAAATTCTCTCAATAATAGTATAATTTTTCTTCTTGGCTACCAAAATATAAGAAAGATTGTGAAAAAGGACAACAAAACTAGATCAGCTTTGCATTGGTCTGGCTATAAAATATAGCATAAACTTTACCAAAACAGAATCTAATATCCAAAATCAACCAAACCAATCTTCTTACCGCAAAAGAAGATCAACAACAGATCACAAAAATGCAAGGAGCTCTGTTCATCAAACCAACCATTCTTCTTCCTCTTCCTTTACCACTTTCTTCTCCAAAGCTCACTCTTCTTCCTCCTCACACCAACAAAGCTTCAAGACTTCCATCTTTCAGACCAAACAACGCATCATCTCCTTCAACCTCTGATTCTCTTACAGTCGACTACGACTCTCTCCTTTCGTAAGTCCTCTTCACTTCCTCTCTTCTTCTTGTCTCTTATTGACTAACTAAAGTATTCAATACCATCTCTATATTCAGTGTTTTCCCAGCTGAAGCATGTGAAACAATCAGCGGATACGCTTGTTCTGCTGACATTTACCCTGAAGTCAAGCTCGAGAAACAGCCCATCTCACGTCCTGTGGCTTCAGAGCCTGTTGACAGAGAATATGTTGAGTATAACAACCCCAAAACGTATAAAACTTTCCTTTATCTTGCTTTTTACCTCAGATTCTCATCTTGATTTGCAATCTCTGATTGTGTGTTTTGGAACTGGATAAACAGGGTTTTCCGTGAAGAAGCCTGCGATGATCTTGGAGGAGAATTCTGTGAACCTGATTATCAAAAAGATGACAACTAGAAGAAACAAGATTTTTATGTGATGATGTGAATATGTGTTTTGTATCTCTACGAAGTCTTTTTAGTTTGTGAAATCTAGTTTCATCTTTTAATCAAGACTCAAGTTATGTATGAATCACAAATCTTTTAATAAATCTATCTAATCATGGATTCAAGTCCCCAAAGTTAATCAAACACTAATAACTTGAATACAATATAATCAAATTGTTGTAAGAATTTGATTCAAATGATAGTCAGATTACTTCAAACTCTTGATCTTGTGTCTTTCATAGATTCTTTAACACTTAACTCTAATTTACTCGGTTTTACACTAAACTGGATTTACATAGCTTATAGAAACCATTAAGAAATCTCAAGTACTGGTCCACAACACAGAGGATTTGGGGATCATGTTGAGGTATGAAGATATGTAATAACAAAAAGTAAAATAAAAGTGTTTTTTATAATAAGATTAGCCTTCGGCATAATATCCAGACCCGAGAATTTGAACCGAAACCGATCCAAAAAAGCAAGTTCGGGTCCGGATCTAACAACTTTATTAGGTATTCTATAGAATACCCGTGGGTACCCGTTCGGGTACCCAAACATTCTTTCGGGTATTTGGGTAATTTTCAGATACATGGGTATTTTTTGGTTTTTTTCGAATATTTTGAGTAATTTTCGAAAATATTATGAGTATTCTTCGATTCTTTAAATTTGGATCTAAGCTGATCCGGATTCGAAAATCGACCCGGAATCTAATCAAAACAATAGCAAGTCTTATATGGGTTAAAAATTCCTTATATGAAAGACCCAATCCAAACTCGATCCAAGGACTTGAATGCCGAGCTAAATAAATTTATTGAAAAATTTAGATCCTTAAAATAGAAAGACTTTGGCAGAGAAAACGTTAAAAAACAAAGAAGTATGAAACAGCTTGAATCATCAAAAAAGAACATTAAAACTAGAATCACGAGGACTTCATTAATTAATTAGAGGGATAATCTTAAAAAATTCGTAAAGCTACAAAATCCTAACTAAAAATGTTTTAACTTATTTTGAAAGATTCAATTTTTCAAAGGCCCACCACTTTTACTTTTCTTTCATGACACCCTCTATGTTCTCGTGACACTCAAATCTTGATTTTGTACGGATACAAAAAACGGATATAAAAGTTTTAAATGTAAAGATTTAAAGAAAGAAATGGTGTGGGCCTATTCACTGCCCTTGCCTTTCTTCAATTCTCAGTGTGAATTCTTCATTCTCACATCTTTAAAGCTTCAAGATTTTCATCTTCTAACACCAAATTCATCTCCTTGTAAATGTATAATGTGTTGGAATCATCTTTACTCTTCTTTGTTGATGTTCACTTATGAACAATGTCAAAAGATTTGATCATAGGTTGAGATGAAACATAATGGGAACTAGGAAGTTAAAACATTGATTAAAAAAGGTTGAAGTTATTATGTGCCCAACAACAACAACATCAAGTTCTTAAAAGCTTAATTAAAACAAATCTCATTTGCAATTGCATTACATGCTTAAATTGAAGTTAAAGAAAAAGAAGAAAATTGCAGATTTTAAAGGGACTTAGTTCTTCTAGCTCTGCTTCAACAGATGCTTAGCTCTGCTTCAACAGATGCTTAATGGACTTGAACTCAGGATCAGATTAGATCAGATCAGACCAGCATAGCCTGCGGTATCGAAAAGTACAGCTTTGATTTGATCAGGCAATATCTCTTGTCCTTCTTGGCATTGCTGATGAGACAAAACAAAACATGTTACTGATAAAATCTTCTACAAATCCTAAAGAGTGTTTATCTGAAAGTAGATTGATTACCTCAGCACGGAAAACATCCAAGGCAAACCCATTGAAACAGCTGATCACGGCTTGTTGAACGTCCAAACCAAGATTGTCTAAAGCTTTCATGGTAGCAAGCAAAAGACCAGGTCTACGACCACAAAACATATGAATGTTCACTGCTCTTCCTTCTCTTAATCTAACCTCAACCTGTGAACATAATGTTATCAACCATGAATCTTTGTTTTGTTTTCTCCGTTCCGGTTTAAGTAAAAGTTATACAGAATATAGTCCTTACTCGTGCTTGCTGGCCTTTAGGGCTAGGCAGAGAAGAGGGGCATAACTCTTCCTTGACACGGCATGAAAGAGTTTGCGGTGTAGGCGTTAATGGATGGAAGCTTGAGGAAGTTGGAGGTAAAGATCCAGGAGGAGTAGACTCAAGTTCGTTGTGAAGATCATTGATCCTTTGTAAGAGTTCCTTCAGATAATCTATTGCATCTCCAAGTATTGATGCTCTATCCATCTGCAATTAATCCAAAATCCATCAAACACAAAACAGTTATCACGAGCCTCTTCCTCAAAAGCGTAAAGCACCAAACTAATTCAAAGTTTGACAGCAACAACAAAGAAAAAGCTACAAAACAACAAAATTCTCTCCAACTAAGAACAATGGCAATAAGTAAATGATGAAGACAAAGAAAAAGTTGTTTACCTTGCTGATCTTGGGAACAACTGATCTAAGCATATAAAGCCTATCATTAAGCTTCTTCCTCCTTCTCCTCTCAGCCATAAGATTCTTAGCAGGCATTCCTTTCTTCTTACCCTTACCTCCAACCTGAACACTTTCAGCGGCTTTACCGCTCTCATTTAGCTCATCAGACTCATAATTCAAACCAGAAACCTCAATTCCAGTCTCATCCATCTCTCCATCATTACTTAACCTCCTCATTCCTGAACTCTCCGAGTTTCCAATTTTGCTTCCAGAGCTCTGACGCATAGCTGCACGTTTCTGGAACAGAGTAGGTTGTGCACCAGACGATGCTAACACCTCTAAAGGCTTCAAAACTTTGGCTCTGCTCCCAACAAAACCACCATTAGCAGGACTCCCAAAACCTTCTAATTCCAACGGAGCTGAGAATCCACCTCCTCCACCACATAACACTGAATTGTTGTTGTTGTTATTGTTGTTTTCTGGTGCAAGAAGCGACCGAGCAGACAAGAAATCAGGAACAGAAGTCAAATCCCGGTTCCCCAATTGTGTCAAAGAACCAAATCCCATCGAAATTGGTGCATGGATTTGGCCAAGGAAACCAGATTCAGAGCCAAATTCAAAAGCATTGTCAAAAGGGTTTGTAGAAGAAGGAACATTAAGGAGACAAGACTTGTTATTTGTGGATAAAAACTGATTTTGCTGAGATGGGTCAAGGCTAAAAGCTTGAGAAGGAGAACAAGAAGAAGACGAATCAATAGAGTGCTGAAGAAGAAGATTGTCATTAGGATTGAAAGGAAAACCACCAAGAAATCTGAAATCTTGATTATTCTGTAACATTTGAAGATCTTGTGGATGTGTTGGGTTACTGAACCAATCACCTTCAAGCAAAGGCTTAAATTGAGAACCATCTTCATGGTTCCTACCCCATGAACCTTCTTCATTCTCCACCTCCTGAATCCGTTCTCCACCCCCACCTAACCAAACCGTAGCGCCGTTGTTTCCGTCAAGAACCATCGCCAAAGTTGAGAGCTTTTAAGGAAAATTCTGCAAAAGTTGAGAGCTTTAACTGAATTATGAAGCTAGAAGACAATTCTACATAGTTTGAAAACGAAGATATACTTTGAATTTTCAGAGACTAAAGTTAAAAAGCAGCCTTAAAGTAGAATCACGAGTATTTCATGAACTGAAGAAGCGAAATCTGAAAAGGAAGATAGGGATTTTTCCTTTAGAGAGAGAGAATTAACAGAGATTCATAGCTTCAAAAATATGAAATTTAGGTAAAGTGGATTCAATTTTTGGAAACGCCCACCATAAAAATCAGCTTTATCATTCAACACTTACCCCAGATTTCTCGTGACTCTCTCTCTCTTTTTTGGGTTTGCTTCGTCGTTACCGTCTCTCACCGTCACTTCTTCATCTTTGCTAATTTGCTTAGTTTAACTTAGCTTATCTCTCTCTCTTTCGCTTTGTGGTTCTGTCACTGTCTCTGTCTTTATATGGACAAGAGTCTGAAGCAATTAGCTAATCATTACCAATTAGCATAATCCATGCAACGCGTGTCTTTCATGCACTTCTCTTTAACGGATATTATTTCCTAATTAATGTTTATGAACAAAACCTTTTCAAGAACATGGACTATTTGCGTTTAGTCAAGGTGTTTAATGTGAGTTTTGACTAAGATAATTGTGTTATCTAACATAATAAGATTTAGTGGCTGAAATATAAATCGAATCTTATCGATTTACAGACGTGAAGATTTCTATAGGCTATTGACACTGTCTTTGAGCCCAAAAAACATAGAGTTCAGCGTAAAAGAAGCCCAAGAAAAGAAAATTCTTTCGTGAGGTTAAATGGGCCTCTGAACCTAAAAAAAAAAACTACATAAACGCAGAGTTCAACTCAAAAAAAAGCCTAAAAAGAAAGTTTTTCCATAGGTGAAACCCAAAAAAACACAGAATTCGACTCAAAAGAAGCCCAAAAAAAGAAACTACATAAAAACAAAATTCGACTCAAAAGAAACCCAAAAAGAGAAACTACATAAACGCAGTGTTCGATTCAAAAAACCCAAAAAAGAAAGTTTTTCTGTAGGTGAAAAAAAAAACAGAGAATTCGACTTGAAAGAAGCCAAAAAAAGAAGGTTTTTCTGTAAGTGAAGTTAAATGAGCTTTTGAATCCAAAAAGAGAAACTACATAAATTTCTTTAAAAGTGTTTATGAACTTTCTAATCTAATGATGATAATTCTGAGATGCAGATCTTTGGTCTTATTATTGGTGTTCTTTAAGCATATGTTTTGATATTTTGATGTCTCATTAAATACAACATTTTATCTGCTTGTGTAATGGGTAAAAGGTGATTTGCTTCAAAAATAAATCAATTGTGACTATTAGTATAGTCGGTGTGGGTTGGACTAAAAGACTATGAACCATGTTTGTTTAGTGATTCACCTGCCTTACAAACATGAGCTCTCTCGAACATTTTGATAGCTCCACACGTTTTCTGAAATCAATTGATTAATGTAAACATGGATTATTTATTTCGGTGGTCTCCAAATCTTCTGAAAATGGAATCTTACCCCTAGATAATATGGTATTTATCGAAAACTTGTAATGATAAATTATTTTCTAATATAGATAGAGTTTCTAAAACGGTTTTGAGACAATGAAAAGTAGAGGTGGAATCATGATTCACAGCCTAATTAGCTGAAGAATCAGAAAATAGATTTAAGTCCTTACACTCTAAAATGTAAAATGTAATAAAAGTTGAACATAGACTAACTAGATGTAAGTCCTTAAACTCTCACCTCTCATTATGATTGGCTTAATCCGAAGAGCATACCATTGAGTTCCTCCAATCTCACTTTGCAATCTCCACTCATCCTCACAAAGATGAAACAAAAAAAGGATTTAGTTTACCTTTTGATCTATTTGGAAAAGTACCTGGAGATGCAGATTGTAGAAGATCCTTGCGGTCGAAGAAACCGAAGTAGAGATGCCTATGACAATAAGCTTGTTTTCTTCTAACTTAAGCAACATGTCTGAGATAGATAACCATTTCGGGGTAGCAATCTGGACAGCAATCTCTGTATCAGTGAGCCAATTTGCTGTGACCAGTTGTGAGGAAGAATCTATTGAGTCCATCATTGCTCATGCTTCTTATCTCTTCTTGGTTAGTTTTTCTCGAGACTCCCTTCAGAAGCTCTTCTTTTCTCCGAGACAAACGTTGAAGTTCTTGCTTCAGCTCTGGTATGTACTTCACTACTCTCGCTACCGTCATCTGAATGCTCAGATTCGTCTGCATAATCACAGTTGAAAAGGGCTTCTTTAGTAACTTTATAGAAGGATACATATATGTGTGGATAAATGATTCAGATTTGTATATTAGAAAAATAATATATTCAAGAATACTATTTTTATTATAGGTTAATCAATTTCAAGATCACAAAAACTAAGCTTGATCCAATTTTGTAGATGTTTTCTAAATAGTTTTTTTTTTATAATTCGAGTAATCTGGTTCAGTAGAAATACTATGAGAATCAAAATTTCGAATTAGCCATAGACTTTTCTCTCGAGCTGGTTAACATGTCAACGTGCCATAAGATCTGACTAATCCCGGAGCCAAGGAAAACCATGTGAATACCCTTGATATCGCGCACGAATGTGATTTAGTTTCCAGGAACACTTGAACCTAGGATAGCACATTACTACCTTCCCAAATTTTAGTACTACCACTAGACCATATCCCGCATGGACGTTCTTTATATAGTTTTAAAAGCACAATTAAACCTTATGATCAGGAGAATGCAAGAGGGCACAAAGTGAAGAGTATAAAGCATTAAGCTTTTTACAACGGTTTCATTCTTTTGCGTTGTGATTCAGTTTCTTTTGCAACTGAATCAGCGCGGCATCAGAAAAAAATCCAAGATGGAGAAAAGGGAAGGAGCGCGGGCTGAATCAGCGCAGCATCAGAAATGAAAAGAGAAGCTTCGGTGCGTTCCAATAAGGAAAATCCTCTTTTACTCATAACCGAAGATTACAAAGGTAATGGAGAATTGATGACGGATCAAATCCTGAATAATTAGGGAGCAAGACAAGGAAAGGTAGAGGAAAGACTCCAAAGGGAGGAACAAGTATAAAGAGTAGCAAGAACAGAAGAAGGAGGCAGTCTGATTCATCCTGAGAATACCTCGGCTTTAGCAAATAAGTTTCGGCATATGTGTTAGATCTTAGCAATCATCTTTGTAACATCAATCGGTTATTTTTCGCATAAACAGTCGTCAAATCTTTTAATATCGAGAATAACCATTTTGACATATCGTTGATACTAAAGAGATATTTGGTCCACAAGTACCATATCTAAGTGTAATTGGAGCTCTTATGTATCTTGCAAATTGCACTAGACTTGATATATCATTTGATATTAACATTATGGCCAGATTTAGTTCGTTCCCTACACGTTATAATAGAAATAAGTATGTTTTCACTATTTCCAAATGGACTATTGATTTATGATTATTTTATTTTAAAAATTCAAATGGTCAAATGACTGTTTTACAAATATTAGATATTTATCAAATCCACACAAGTGTCGATCACAAATATAATATGTATTTCACTATTGGAGAGATAGATATATCATTATGTGCTAAAAAAATAGACACTTATAGCTACTTCTTCAAATTATGTTGGAGTTATTGCATTTCATGGAAAGTAGAGAATGTGTGTGACTAAGATCAATAAGTCAACACATTTGATCCAATCGTAGAATTCAAGTGTATATAAAACCAACCATATTATATGAAAACAATGATTTTGCCTAGAGATATATCAAAACGACACAACCAAGCATAAAACAAGATATGTTCAATCGACTCACAATACCGCATATCTCTAAACAATGTCACTACCTACCATTTTGTTCAAAAAAAACATATCCATTACATACGCCATCAATAAAGTGTGTAAAGATGTGATTCTTAGCATTCAATAGCGAGCTTGCGTCATTGTATTTTTCTTTTCTTATGTTGTTCACACTGGATTTTCAAATAAATATTTTAACAAGACAATGAAAACATAACTCAAATGTCATGAACATATGTCAATAACTATCGAAATAATTTGAATAGTCATTGACAAATGTAAGTTTCTACTATTTTATATTTTTAATACTATTTTCATATTTTTGATAGAATTACAAAAACGATAAAAAAAAAAAACTACAAAAAGACGGAGAAACAACAACAACAATCTGAGAAAGAAAATGGAAAACAGAGAAAGAAAATAAACCAACAAGAAAATTAATGCAAAAAGCAACACCGACATTAATTCTCGACAAAACTTTTCAAGAAAATTTCACAAGCGGGTCGCTCTAAGACCAACCCCAAACCTTAGACGTAACAACGCCTATAGCGCTTTGAAGGAGTAACCCACTTTTAATCTATGGAAACAACTTTGATACAAAACTTGCCAAGAGAAATCACATCCTTCGAGGCCAAATCCTCTGCTACATTATTGTTGTTGTTTTGTCGGTTTTATAACATTAATATTTAATCTAAATATTAATTAATTTTTCAAATTAAAGATTTAGATAACTTACAGAAACAATAGAAATACATCAAACTCCCAAAAAATACATCATATAAAAACCAGCGTAGAAGACAATTCTTTAACAATCAACTGCAATTCATATTTATCACTAAAGATTTATTATCACAGATGCATTGATGAAACAAGTGAGCCCTGAAGATATGAACACGAAGATGGAAGACATTTGCTCGCATTTGTTATTAACTCCATCAACTCCTCTCCTTGTCCCTTCAAAATGTAAACTTCTTCATCAATTTTCTTCACCACCGAGCTGTTGCAATCTGAAAACAGAACCTTCACAATAGGACATAACTCTAATTGCGAAACTGGTTCATCTCTGCTCGAGCAAAGACCAGTCGAGGACCAAGAGTTTGGATTTAGGACAACGATCTGGAACAGAGATGATTTAGTTGTCAAATCTTTGACCAACACATGAAATGATAACTCTTCTTTCGCGCATTCCACTAGTTGATTGGTAAACATTCTTTCCAATGTGTATTTCCTGAAAACATTAGAGGATTCAACAGTCGCTGATGAAGTGGATATGTAGCATTTGAAGAGTCTAACCCCACCATCTATAGGTTTATCGTTGCTCCCTCCACCAGAAGGATAAGCTCCAACAGGAGATGAACACTCTGGGCAAGCAAATTCAATCCAGTCGACATTCTTTGACACATTCGATGCTTTAGCCATAAAAACATCCTCAAGAAACCCATCAATAAGAAACTTCTTATCAAGTGTAAGTTTCTGCTCCAAGTGAAGACCCTCATTAGAGTCAGGTTTGTCATGTGCACAACATCCAGGCATTACACGCAGCATCAAGTCATCGACTTGACCACAAGCACTTACATCTCTATTCCCATGACCCTCAGCATCTCCTTCACTACGTCTAGAACCCAATTCAACTCCACTATGATCACAGCTCAGAGCTAAACTTGATTCAAATTGGTTTTGAATTTCTATCTTATCAGAAAAGACACACTCAATGAGATCATCCTTGTTAAGCAAAACAGTAGTAGCACTAAGCAAACACAACCCACTAGTGCAAGTATACGAATTTGTATACTTAGTTACCATCTTCTCACTAATTCCACCAAATGAACAACAACAAGTACCAAACCAATTATCAGCTGATTCTCGCCAATTAACAGACGGCATTTCTGAGAAATCGAAAAGTTCCTTCTTTGTTAACCTAGTTGAGCAATTTCTGCAATAAAAGTGAACTCCTCCCATTGAAGATAAAGTCTTCAGGTCATAATCCATCACTAATGGCGACGAATCTTCTCTAGAATCAGTCACCAAATTGAAATCGGAGACTAGAGGATGATCGACAGGGAGTAACAAAACAAGTCTAACCTCAATATGATCATCCAAAGCTCTGAAATTTACAGCTGATTCAGCATCAAGCAAAACCCTAGGAACAGGTACAAGAAGAGAAACAATCTCTTCGCTTCTTTTTTCTTTGCTCGTTGCTTCATCTTCTTCATCGATCCATGTAACGAGAAGTTGAGATTTTCCAAGGACAATAGAGACATCGAGGCTTTTACAGTGAATCCTAGGGTTAGTAATAGAATCAAAAAGAAAGAGACGAAGATTCGGAGAATGAGATAGAGCTTCCCAAGTGTATCGCCATGTTCTCAAGGTTTTAGGGTTTTTCTCCATGAAAAAATTGCTCTGTTCTGTTTCAGTCTTCCTTTAAAATTAACGAATATAATTCCAATCCGAACTAACCCGACCCGACCCGGTCGGTACTTGTATCTGACCCAATGCGTATTTGGGCCTGTAGAAGGCTTAGAAGGACTAACTATGGCCCACAAATCAAAATCACGTGTACGCACGTGATAAAAACTAAAGAGATTAGATACTGTTGCTGTAATAAAAAGAGACAAAAAGATTAAAGAGAGACAGAGTAATAGAGCTTGCTTTGTCTAAAGTATGTCTCCTTAATCCTTCCATAAGCAAAATGACAAAACTAAAGATAGTTTTTGATTTTCTCACTATTTTAATTAATTTAATTCTATGAATTACCTAATAATTTCACACTGATTAGTTACCTTAATCATAATTAAAAAATCAATAATAAAGTGGGATTTGAGGTTGTAAAGGAATAAAGCCTGTAAAACGGTGTCGTTATTGTCTTTATTGTCTCTAGATATGTAGACAAAACACTCTTATTTTTATTACATAAATTAAAAAAACCTATCAACCCAAGTTAGTGGCCACTAACATGTATTCTTTGTATTATTTTAGTTTAAGTTTTATCTTTCGGTTTATTTGGTCAACCACTTTTCAGTGATTTTAGCTTTTTGAGAATCTCTGTCTTATCCAAGATTCTTCACTTCTTCATTCTTTTTTACTTTATTCTTATCTACTCGATGAGGTCTTTGAGTACATTGTTTGAATGCATAGATGAAGTTAGTATCATTATTTGGATATTTAAGTAGACTAGTTAAGTTGTCGAGTTTGAAAGTTATATGCTTCAACGGTTGTCTTTGACATCAAAAGTTTGATTCTAAAGCATCACATAATTCTCATATAATATTATTTGGTGTTTTAGGAAAATTTTGACATATAGATTGAACCTTGTCAATCCAATTATTGAAAAAAAAATACTAGTTAAGCTTTGATTTTTATATGCATATACAATGAAGAGTATGTTTCTACTTATCAAGTACATAATGCCAAATATCTTTAATATGTAAGTATGTGACGAGTTTTGATGTTTCTGAAATTAGTCGGATCCATCTTATCGATTTAATATATATGAAAAGAAAAGTATATAACGCTGAAGATAATTCAGTTAAGACAAAGAATGTGTGAAGTTCTATATTACACCGAAGCTGCATAATAAACACACATATATTTCATGCTTTAGAAATTTAAAACAACAAGAGAAAGACAACATATTTTTTCAATAAAAAAAATAACAACAATTGGTTATTTTAAACCGATATATTAAAAGTTTTTTTTTGTCAATTTGTGTATATTTAACCTAACAAACCCATTAATGGAAGACAATTTTAAAATATATAACTGTAAAAAAAGTCTTGGAAAATTTTACTAAACAAATTATGAGTTTTTTTTTTATTATTATTTAGAATAAATCTCAGACTTATGGAAAGATCCAGACTAATCATTGGAGGAAGTGCAGCCCACGTTTAGATATTTTTTTCAGATATGCAAATGAGCCGAAAACCAAGGCTCATATTTGTGCGGTGTTTAAGGTAATGCGTTTTTGTTTTGTATAGCCAGGTGGTTCGAAATTGAAACGTGTTAACAATTCAAATTCGTTTTTTTATCACTTGACCAAAAGACCTCAGACTAAACAAATTATGAATTCTGTCAAATATTTTATAATTGAATTACCATTTAAAACCTTACACTGAAAAAGATATATAACATGATCAAGTATATAACATTATAATTTATTCATTCTCATTTAATTTAAATACAAAATTTAATGAAACTTTACAAAATAATATTTAATATTCCTTCCATATCATATTTAAAAGCATGCATCTATATAGGTCGTGATGTGGAAAGTGGAATGAGCCTTTAAAGATTAAAGAACATAAAAGAATGAGAAAAAGATTTAATAGGAAAATGGGATCTTGATAGATATATATAAACTAAACTCTTCTCTCACAAGCTTATCTCTCGTTGTTTCTCATGATAAAAAGCTCGAGGCTCTTGCACCAAAAGAATCTCAATTCTTAACGTTGACATAGTAACTAAGCAGAGGTAACAGAATAAACATGTTGAGGTCATTCACAAGGTAAAACACTCTCAAAATCTTCTTCTAATCTCTTCTTAATTATTTAACTAAAAAATTAGACTGATCCATTTCAATTTTCTTCTATGCGGCTTCTTTGCAGAGGCTTCAAAATCTCCAAGCCAATTAGCTCTACTCTCTTTTATTCAACTTCTTTAAGGTTGATTGTATATAAAACTATTCTTTTAATATACCAACAACGTTTGATCTTCTAATCTTAGACTAAAACTCTCTTTTTTTTTGCTTCGAATTTATAGAAAGTTAGAAGGAAAAGTCGCGGTTATAACCGGCGGTGCAAGCGGCCTAGGGAAGGCCACGGCCGTGGAATTTGTAAGCCAAGGTGCGAAAGTTATTATTGTAGATATAAATGAAGAGGCTGGTCATATGGTCGCGACCGAACTTGGCTCAGCCGCACACTTCATGAAATGTGATGTCACTGAGGAGGAACAAGTCGCTAAGGCCATGGAGACCGTCGTGTCTCGCCATGGAAAGCTCGACGTAATGCTCAATAGCGCCGGAATATCATGTAAGAAATATATAATATATATCTCGTTAATTATATATATTAGATTATGAGATTTTAATTCAAAATTAATAATCTTCCGTTAAATTTATATATATATATATATATATATATATGTATATAATATTCTGTTAAATTTTTATATATGTATATATTTATATGTCCCACTAATCATATATATATATAAAAGAAAATTTGGTCATGTGTGTGAAGTACATGTACAATGCAGGCTCTATATCACCACCAAGCATAGCGGACTTAGACATGGAAACTTTCGACAAAGTGATGCGTCTTAATGTCCGAGGCACGATCTTAGGGATAAAGCACGCGGCTCGAGCCATGATCCCTTCTGGCTCGGGCTCCATCCTTTGCCTCTCTAGCATTAGCGGCTTAATGGGTGGTCTAGGCCCACACGCATACTCAATCTCTAAAGTCACAATTCCTGGTGTGGTCAAGACAGTTGCTAGTGAGCTATGCAAGCTTGGATTGAGAATCAATTGTATATCTCCTGCGGGCATTCCCACGCCTCTAACTCTGAAGATGTTCCGAGAGGTTCTTGCGGGTCATAATGTTTCTGAGGAACAACTTTTGGCGATTGTGAATGCGACAGGAGAGTTAAAGGGAGAGAAGTGTGAAGCAATAGATGTAGCTAAAGCAGCTTTGTATTTGGCATCGGATGATGCTAAGTTTGTAACGGGACATAATCTTGTTGTTGATGGTGGATTTACTTGTTTTAAGTCTCTAAATCTCCCTTAATTATGTATTTTCATTATTGTGGTGATCTTTTTGTAATCTATGGGTTATTGACTTATTGTATGTTGGATCAAATACATAGCTCAAAAGAGGGGTGCTGGGTAAATGAAACCAAACTAACCCCTAAAATAACAAAGGAAAGACTACAAGATAAAGACTAGATAGATATAACTATCCGAGATGAAAGAACAAAGTCTCCACAAAGCAAATACGGCCAGAGCGGAATGCAACCTCTTATAGAGTGACTTAGGACATTTCATAAATAAAGAACTTATGTTTGGAACTGAGAATAATTAAATCCCACAATCTTTGGGTAGTGGCGAAGTCGAAAGAATACAAGCTAGTGACTCTTCAAAAGAAATGGATTTAGTCCACATATGATTTTAACCTTTCTCTTTGTTGTTGTATCATCTTCGAATTATCTTAGATAAACTCACATCCATCTTTACCCCACATTTCACTTATTACAATAGTCGGAGGCCTTATATTATGATACTTTCTTTAGACATCTCGAAGATGTGGTCGGCCCAACTAGGCGTGATTTGGTTAATTCACAATGTATCTTCTTTAGCCAATCAAATCTTGTCACAGTGACACTAGAGTTAGGTCCCACCACAACGCTCGTGTCTCTTTATTGAATAATTGTTTACATTATCAATAACAGAAACTCATTTTACTGAATCTCAAAGAACTCAAGAGAGCAAGTCAATCCATGGCGACCAAACTTATCAGATCCATCTTCAGGTAAGTCAATCCATGGCGACCAAACTTTTTTTAGTTTAAGGATTAAAATCAGCTAAATATAGTTTTTTTTTCTTTCACCAGAACTTTTAAACGGCCAACCTCAGCCGCTTACTCGACCAGTGGTGGTGGAAGTTGTACTTATACAAGGCAAGTTCCTAACTCTTTCCTTAATTTTCTGATTTTGTAGTTACAAGATCCATCTCATAGTATTAGTGGTAAATCACCTAAATTTGATATATTAAAAAAAAATTAAAAATATGTTGAGTTCTTCTCAATCTAGTGATTACGATGAACTTGCTAACGATTCTGGCATCATGAGTTTGATTCATCTCCACTACCATAGTAGTTTACAAGAAAATTTTAATGAGTGAATTTTATGCTATGAATCCGGTAAGTGTTGGTCTATACACTGATGGAAAGTCAACTTAATTTGATAGATCATTATTTTTTCTTTCACTTGGATTTAAATCAAGATTATAGCAAGACTATGCATGTTGCAGCCGAAAGCTAGAAGGCAAAGTAGCTCTCATAACCGGCGGTGCAAGTGGGCTTGGTAAAGCCACTGCTGGTGAGTTTCTAAGGCATGGTGCAAGAGTTGTTATCGCCGATTTAGATGAGGAAATCGGGGTTAAAGTCGCTAAGGAGCTTGGCGAAGCTGCGGATTTCGTGAGGTGTGATGTGACAGAGGAGTCAGATATCGCCGGAGCGGTGGAAATGACAGTGGAGCGGCATGGAAAGATAGATGTGATGTACAACAATGCAGGGATTGTGGGACCCATAACTCCGGCGAGTATATCGGAGCTTGATATGAAGGAGTTCGAGAAAGTGATGAGAATTAACGTCTTTGGGGTTGTCTCCGGCATTAAACACGCCACGAAGTTTATGATTCCGGCTAAGTCAGGATGCATTTTGTGCACTTCAAGCGTTGCAGGTAATTAAAGTATTAAACATTAATCAATCTTTTTATTTAGTTAGATATATCATACTATATCTTGGAGAAGCCAACTATATTTTACTAAGCTTGACATATAAAATACCCGGAACCGAACATCCAAACCAAAACGAACTGAAATAATGAGTATCAGTTTAGTTTTGGATCTCCAAAATACATGAATGTTCCTCTTTCTTGATATTCATGGATATCATGTATTATCTATAACCAAATGGATATCCAAATGAGTACCATTGACCCGATATCATGTATACATATACTAATACGTATAATATTTTGGGTATTTTCAAGTAACTTTCGGTACTTTTCAAGTATTTAAAAAATTTTTGGATAATTTTAAAAAACATTTTGATAATTTTTTGATATTTCGGATAATTTTTGAGTATTCGAAATTTTTTTTTTGTTTTTTAAAAAATTATCTGAACTGATCTAATACTTATTGAAACTGAACCGATATCAAACCAAACAAATTGTGGTAACTATATAAATAAAAAAACATTCTATCTGAAATACTCGGAACCGATTAGTTCATTTCGGAAACCAAACCGAATAGTCGTATGCCTATATGTTACATAGATTTTTTTAAATATATTTTATGAATTTTTGTATTGTTTTTTTTTTTTGAATGACTAGGTGACATTTCTGTAATATCCTATCGGACTAAAAGCTTGATTGAATATACGTATGATTTTCAATGAAACTCAATAATTTAGTTCATTTCATTCCAATTTTATGGTTATAAATTTGACTTTTGTTATGTACCAAATAATGTAGGCGTGATTGGAGGTTTGGCCCCACATACATACACAATTTCAAAGTTCACTATTCCCGGAATCGTTAAGTCGATGGCGAGTGAGCTTTCTGAACACGGTGTACGTATCAACTGTATCTCACCGGGTACGGTGGCGACACCGCTTACTCTCTGTTACCTTCGGAAAGTGTTTCCGACGGCTACAGAGGAGAAGCTCCGTGAGACAGTGAAGGGGATGGGTGAATTGAAAGGAGGAGCTGAGTGTGAAGAAACTGATGTAGCTAAGGCTGCTCTGTATTTGGCCTCCGACGATGGTAAATATATTAGCGGCCATAACTTGGTCGTTGACGGTGGCATGACGGCTTTCAAAATCGCTGGTTTTCCTTTTCCTTCGGATTCATGATCAATCACTAATTCAGATAGTGGAGAAATGTGTTCGGTCAAATAGTTAAATGTCATATTTACGGTCTAGTTTTTCAATCGAGTTTGACTCCATAGAGTCATATTGTCCCGTATAGAGTTGTTTGGAATTTTGGATGAGGAATTTGGATTA
>WJSH01008779.1:0-10233 GCA_009757365.2 Lepidium campestre | reverse complement strand
TTAGTGTTCACCTCATCTTGGAGTATATGTTAAAAAATATAAAATTTTAAAGCTGGACACGAACCAAATACTTGCTAATTTTCATACACTTATTACTTGGTTTGACTTGTTCAAATAATAACATTTAGTACTTGGATTTATCTTGTGCATATTGAGTTTTTATTAAAAATTAGAATACTTACAAATTATTTGACCCTGTTTGTAATGGTTCAAAATTACTAGTTAAATTTAAAATATTTATTTATTTTTATAGAAATATAAAATATCACCTACTTTTTTCAATCAAAATTTAACTTATTCTATAATTATTTACCTTAACATATAATTATTTAGAAAGATTAACAACTTTTATTATACAATTAAACCTTAAACTTTTTTAAAAAAACTTTTAAATTATATGATTATAAAGTAACAGGTTATGTACAAACAACTCAAGCATTGAAAATTTTGTCAATACTTATTACTTGATTTGTACTTGCGAGTAATGAAATTAACTTACTTATACTTGACTTAACTATAACAAGTGTTGGAACAATGTAATCAAAAACCCAGAAATTGAATTTAAAAAGATGTGAAGAGAAATTGTAGAGGCGTAGTTAAACTACTGAACTTAAGCAATTTAGTTCACCTAGTATGTGTAGAGTATCAAGGTGAATTTGCCCAAGAATTTACTCTACTCTCTCAAGCTTTGCACCCAACCAAAGAGATGAAACTCTCAGAAAACTAAAGCAGAACAGAGAAAATTGAAAACAAAATGATGAAACCCAGACCTTGAGCTTTGATTATATAGGCACCAGTTTTCATGTAACAATTCCGTGATATTTGCCTACGATTGTGTTCATCATCAATTTCATAATCTCTTGTAACCGAAAGTATTTATGAACACAATAATGAAGAAGATTTTCTGGAGTTGTGTTAAAATCGTTTCAAAGAAAGAGACGAAGAGAAAATTGATTTAATTAATTGACTTTGAAAGCTTTAAGGATATGACCCAAAACAAAATTAAAATACGAAGGCCCAAGTTAAAGAAACATCTCTAATAATCCCTCACATGTTTCGATTAAAAAAGAAAAGAGAAAAGGTTGATGATGTCTTTTAGACTTGAATCAACTTCTGAGAGCTTCGCACAACTTGACATTACTTAACGTAAATTATCCAACAAATATTACAAAGTTGTCTTCTTTTTGACCAGCTTACACTTTACCAACGTGTCTGAAGAGATTTCTCTTACACTTAATAAATACCAGTGACTAATCAAATATGTATAATACACACCCCATACATGTATAAGTTTACTGCAATACTACATATCTTAGAGCACCTCCAATGGTTAAGAAACTTAGCATAAAATACTAATATTTTTTATTAGAATTTCATTTTTATTTAAATTTTAATATTTTAAAAAGTAATATCCAATCGAAAAAAGACATGTAGTAAAAATGAGTTTCTTGTTTAAGAAACCAAGTTTCTTATTCCTCTTATTTAAGAACTCAATCTCATCATCTCTCATACTTTTGTAATTTTTTTTATTTTTTTAATGTTAAAAACTCTTATAAGAACCTCTTGTTGGAGGTGGTCTTAATCTCTAGAACTCACTATGACAACTTTAACAACAAGTACTTAATTTTACAAGTTAAGTATAAACCGACTAGCGTATATGAACTGAGTAATTAGTAATTATGTCAAGACCTAATTCCAATACAATCAAACTAATACACAGATTACCATCTATTTTCGTTAGATTCTTTGGGATCCTGTTATAATACCGAATTTGGCTTAAGACTTGTATAGCTTGTTCAGATGTTTTATACTATAACGGGCCGGGCCCAATATTTGGAACCTTCTGGCTGACAAAGAGGAACTTTGTTTCGTTGCTAGATCTGAAAAAAATGGTGGTGGAGCCATCAACCATGTGATGTGATCGGTTTAAGCTAACAAAAAGCTCTCTGCTTCTTTAATTTCTCCGAGCACTTTTTTGACAAAGGAGATGGGTTCGTCACAATCTGTGCAAGTTGGAGATGAAGAAGAAGAAGAAGAGGAAACTGACAATGAAGAAGAAGAAGATGAGGAAGACGATAATGGCGGATCGAATATAAGAAGAGAGTTAGACAATCTCCTTGTAAAGAAAGTTCTTGAGCAAGAGCCTGAAATGTTACCATGTCACGCTTCAGCTTCTCCTCTTTCACCACAATTATCTTCTCTTGGAACTCCTCGGCTTGGACCATCAATTAAGGTTTGGGATCCTTACAACGTCCTCTCGCCACCGCCTCAGCCGGTGCCTATTTTTTCTCGAATCGCGTCTGGAGACGAAGATCGTTCCGTGACTGAGGTTTATCTCATTAACCATGGTGAGTGTGATCTCAATTTAAGGCCTGATCTGGTTGGAGGGAGATGTCATGTAGCTGCGCTTACGGCTAATGGTAAACGCCAAGCTAGGGCTCTTGCTGTTTTCTTCAAATCTCAAGGGATTCGATTCAATTCTGTTTACTCTTCGCCTCTGGATCGAGCTAGATCCATGGCCGTTTCGGTTTGCCAGGTGAATCTTCTCACTCTTTCCTCTTGGATCTAGGTTTTAGCTAAGATTTAAAAGATTGTGTGCAAAAGTAACTGTACAATGTTTGCCTATTTTGTGTGAAATTTTGAACTTTTGGATGAGAAAATCTATTGGAGGAGACATTTGATAGAGTTGATTGGCTAATACTGTAGAAAGTTAGAAACTTTGCCAACATGAATCCATCGAAACCACTAATTGGAACAGTAGAAGTGAAATGATGAAACTTAGTCTCTTACTGCTCCTTGTAATTGTCTGTTTCATATCTTTTGGTTGGTTGATTGTGTGTTTATCTTGCTCATGGTTGAGTGAGGAGGCGTGATTCGTTGTTAGTCTTCCATAACTGTAGTTTACTCTGAAGAGCTTGTTATATCTTTAGATGTTAAGAGCCTTCAGCTTCAAACATCTACCAATCGTCTAGGGAAGAAATGAGTGTGAAGTGGTTACTGAATTAGGCTTCTGCCATTTTTTTTCTCTTTTCGCAGGAAATGAGTTTCCCAGAGGAGCATGTACAATCCTCAGATGCTCTTATTGAGATGAGCCTAGGGGATTGGGAAGGTTGCAGTCAATCAGAGATTTATAACTCGGAAACTTTGAGCTTGATTGAAAGATGCCAGCCTGATTTCATGGCACCATCTGGAGAATCACTTAGGCAAGTAGAATTTCGAATGGTTCAGTTTCTGAACGGGACAGTCTCTGGACTTTCTGAGAAGTTTAGGTCAGAATTTTCGTCCACTACACATCACCATGACACGCACGAGCGTGATAGTTCTTCTTCACTTCCCTCAACCAACTGGGATTTGCTTCACAAACATCGTCCCAGTCTTACAAGGAAGAAATCTGGTAAAAGAAGCAGGCTTCAAGTGATGACCAATCACGAGCCAGACGATGTAATATCCCCAAGGGAAGAAGTTAATCACAATCACAATGACCTAAGTGATTCCTCTTCCTTAATCTCGAATTGCATTGGGGTCTTCACGCATTCTTTACCTATAAAGTGTCTTCTGACCGGAATCCTCGGTTGCAGTCCGGTAATGACTCATAAGATTTGTGTAGAGGACTCTTCAGTTACTGTGTTACAGCATTCATGGAGAAATGGGTGGCAGGTCAAACGAATGAACGATACTGCTCATCTTAGATTGTTGTAGCTTTAAAAGTTTATTTACTGGTAAATTATTTTTTTGAAAGGGGTTTTATATATATGTATAAACCATGAATCTGCAGAAGCTCAAGAAGAAAGGTTTTGCAGGTGATGGAAATTGCCACGGCCTTTTTGTAATGTTTGTTTCATTGTCTATGAAAGGAGAAAAACAAAGAAGATAACAAAAAGGATTCATTGAGTTTGAGCTTTGTCCTTGTTTTGGTTTTGATTGATTCTTTATATGAACAATGCTTCTGGATTCAGACCAATACATTTGAGTTCTTGACTCTTAGTCTTTTATGAATGAAGACTCTGAGTAAAAAAGCTTTGTTTGCCTCCGTTTCTCGTCTTCTTCACACGGAGAGATCCACAGAGAGACAAAACCTAACAACTTTATTCAACAGATATGTTGACAAAACAGATGTCTTCTCATGGAACTCTGTCATCGCTGACCTTGCTCGTAGCGGCGATTCTGCTGAAGCTCTTCGCGCTTTTTCCTCAATGCGAAAGCTCTCTCTCTACCCTACTCGCTCTAGCTTTCCATGCACCATTAAAGCATGCTCGTCTCTTCTTGATATTTCCTCCGGAAAACAGACCCATCAGCAAGCTTTCGTCTTTGGTTATCAATCTGACATCTTTGTGTCGTCGGCTTTGATTGTTATGTACTCGACTTGTGGCCAACTTGAGGATGCACGAAAAGTGTTCGAAGAAATTCCTAAAAGAAATATTGTTTCTTGGACTTCAATGATTCGAGGGTATGACCTTAATGGTAATGCCCTTGATGCTGTCTCTCTTTTCAAGGATTTATTGGTCGAAGAAAATGACAGTGTTGTTTGTGGAGTTCATGACAATGACGCTGCAATGTTCCTTGATTCTATGGGTATGGTTTCGGTCATATCTGCTTGTTCTCGTGTTTCCGCCAAGGGTTTAACAGAAGCAATTCATAGTTTTGTCATAAAAAGAGGATTTGATAGAGGAGTGAGTGTTGGTAATACTCTCTTGGATGCTTATGCCAAGGGTGGAGAAGGAGGTGTATATGTGGCGAGAAAAATCTTTGATCAGATTATGGATAAGGATCGTGTTTCGTATAATTCGATCATGAGTGTGTATGCTCAGAATGGGATGTCTAATGAGGCTTTTGAAGTTTTTCGCAGACTGGTAGAGGATAAAGTTGTGACCTTTAACTCCATTACATTGTCTACTCTGTTGTTGGCTGTTTCAAATTCAGGTGCTTTGCGTATTGGGAAATGTATACATGACCAGGTGAAGTGAGATTCATGTGTTATAATCCAATTTGACTTTACTTGTTGTAATTGTAAAATAGTGTCTAATTTGCTAAGATATTGTGCCTATGCAGGTAATAAGAATGGGTCTTGAGGACGATGTGATAGTGGGGACGTCAATAATTGATATGTATTGCAAATGCGGAAGAGTTGAGACCGCGAGAAAAGCATTTAATCGAATGAAAATCAAGAATGTTAGGTCGTGGACTGCCATGATTGCTGGATATGGAATGCACGGCCATGCGGCCAAAGCGTTAGAATTATTTCCGGCTATGATCGATTCAGGGGTCAGACCAAATTACATTACTTTTGTATCTGTATTAGCTGCTTGCAGTCACGCTGGTTTTCATGTTGAAGGCTGGCACTGGTTTAACGCGATGAAGGGAAGATTTGGTGTGGAACCGGGATTAGAACACTATGGTTGTATGGTTGATCTTCTAGGTCGAGCCGGGTTTCTTCAGAAAGCTTATGATTTGATTCAAACTATGAAGATGAAGCCGGACTCTATCATCTGGAGCTCACTTCTTGCAGCTTGTAGAATTCACAAGAACGTGGAGCTCGCAGAGATATCAGTGGCTCGTTTGTTCGAATTAGACCCTTCAAATTGCGGTTACTACATGTTGCTTTCGCATATCTATGCTGATGCAGGGCGTTGGAAAGATGTCGAGAAGGTGAGAATGGTAATGAAGAATCATGGATTGGTGAAACCGCCGGGATTTAGTCTACTTGAGTTGAATGGTCAGGTTCATGTGTTCTTGATTGGAGACGAAGAACATCCTCAGCGCAAGAAGATTTACGAATGTCTAGAGGAACTGAACAGAAAGCTGTTAGAAGCAGGTTACGTATCGAACACGGCATCTGTATGTCATGATGTTGATGAGGAAGAGAAAGAGATGACACTGAAAGTTCACAGCGAGAAACTAGCGGTTGCGTTTGGGATCATGAACACGGTTCCTGGCTCGACGGTTAATATAGTTAAGAATCTGAGAGTTTGCAGCGATTGTCATAATGTGATCAAGTTGATTTCGAAGATTGTTGATAGAGAGTTTGTGGTTAGAGATGCTAAACGGTTTCACCATTTCAAAGATGGGTTTTGTTCTTGTGGAGATTACTGGTGATTAATTGGATATTATAATTTTGTTGGATCTCGAATTAGGTGATTAGTATGTCTCTTCTGTGTAAGAAGAAATTTTTTTCTTTTTTGTCAACCATGATTTATATTCATTAAAAATTACATAATTTCGAGCTAGACCTCTAATATTCCAAAGCAAGGAATTAATTCTGAACTTTAACAACCGAGAAATAAGATACAGAGAAAAATGTGAAAAACATGCCTCTAAGCCTTCTAAAATCTTCCATATAAGGGAAAAAAATGGTCATTCTTCTAGATCTTTGACCATGTTCGTAACTTATGAACTGTATGTACTTAATAACTTATTTATTTGTGTATATCAGCTAAATTACTATAACTAATATGTGTAGTCCAATTTGAGAATTGTGAGTCGACGTGTAGTCGGTGTGGAGTTGAATCGGAAACGATTAACCATTCTTTTTTCGAATATTCTCCAGCATTACAAATTTGGGCTCTATCAACAATTCTTGACGCACTTCATAATCCTCCAGGTTCTTTAATTTACACACCAAATATAGATTCACGAGACATTGTACAATTAACAAAGACAAAATAAAAATCTTGTTTCCAATCACAAATAATTCAAGTTCCGAAACAAAGTTATAGACCAGAGGTTCCTGACTTTTTGTCGAACACACATCCATTTACATTGTTACCATTGTAGATGGTTCATAAAAACATTCAGAATATTTTTCGGATCTTGGGTGGTGTTCTGTTTATAGATGGAACCAAAAGAGTGTGTCTTGGAGTACGAGGGATCTGGTGAAGCCTTTCATCTCTTCACACGGAGTTTTAAGCACTCCTTTGGACGATGCCATGCATGATCTCTTTTCAAATGATAGAAGTGGCCTTTGCGACAAAAATCACAAAGTTGATGAAGATGGCGTCTTCTCCAGGAGATTGGCCAACATTTCTTCCTTATCTTGAAGATTTCACAAGGTTGAAAAGTCTTTTCAACGCCTTTGTTCTTTCTTTGATTCCTCGCATTCTAAATTACAAAGCAGATATCCTTGTCCGATATGTTAAAAAGTTTTCTAAAATTTCTTTCTTTCCTTTGTAATATGCACACAAACTAAGTTAATATGATAACGAATGAAAATACATGTTGACAAAAAAATAAAATAAGTATAAGGTATTAAATAACAATTTATAAGACCATGTACAAGGATTAAGAAATTCAAGACCTTATTTTTACTCCACACTATTTCTCCTATTTCAAATAATTTTTTGTTGTGTAGCATTGTACGGTCCCATTATTCTCATTTTTCAACGTGTTAAATTTATTCAATATCAATTAATCTACCTCATTTCAACATCCAAATTCAACACCCTCGTTATAAATGGTTTAACGTTACCTTTTTTGCGTTTTCAATGCTATGTCCGAGGAACATGGTAAATTACCAACCAATTGAAGTGTTCTAATTTATCGTAAAATCCAAATAATTTATATATACACAACATTGATGTTGCAGTTTTTGAATGTCCACCACCGTTACAAACATGACCATCTCCAAGATTCTATCAGCAGTGCGGATTTTCCGGAGCCATCAATTTTTTAAAATCTATATTATATATTTTTGATGTATCTCGAAAATAACTAATAAAAAAAAAATTATGAATCATTTGGCATATATGGAAAGCAAATAATAAAAACATATATATAAATACAAATATAGACCTAGGAGAAGTTTCACAATAAGCAGAGAGTGATGTTGAATCATGCAGACTGAGACAGACACAAAATGTGGAAACTACAATTACTGGACACAAGTCTCTATTGTAGAACGAAACCCTTTGATTATGTAAGTCATAAGCTTAGTATAAACATTGTAAGTGAAACAAAAAAATCTCCCAATAAAAGAAATAAAACTATGATTTTTTTTTTGTTTATAAAGTCGGGCAAGGATTTAATAAATTAAAGCCACGACACAAAATTACATTTATTCATAAAACATAAAACAACTTCATGACTTTCACCTTAGCTATATGATCTTCATATAAACTGTAATGTAATAATATATCAAACATTTAAAGATATGCAAAATGCATTTAATTCTTCTTATATATAATAATATTTATATATATAAGAAAATAAAAAAGAAGAAGAAGCTGATCATCACCATCAAGAATATTCATCATCATGAGCCCATCGATCGATCTAGTAGAAGTCATCAAGAGATATATTCTCAACAGAACCAAAGCCTTCAAATGAACCAAACTTGGAGTAGTAATTATTTGTAGTCGTGAGTCCACCCAAAAAATCGAGAGGAGTGTCGTTTGAAGTTAAAGCCGTTGTGTCGTAGACAAAAGACGTTGTAGTAACATCATCAATGACTGGATAATAGTAAGAACATTTGTTGTTGTTATTGTTCTGATGATGATTGTAATCTTGAAGTAGAAGATCATTAACCACACTGTTCTCAATTCTTGTTAAGTCTGTGTAAACATCGTCTTCTTCAACATTGGTTACTTCTTCTTCTTCTTCTGTTGCTTTTCTTGCTTGTATCACCTGAATTCATTACAAATATAATAAAGTATTTATATGTAACACGTTTTGTAGTCAAGATTCTTGTTTCTTTCTTAAGTAAAGTGTAACGTATAACGTACGTAATTGTTGGAATAGAGATCTTGATAGACCATGATGAAGTCACCTAGCTGCAAACCATGAGCACTCACAAAGTCGCCTGGAAATATATAAAACCAAGCTCCATCCAATATTTATAACAATCATTTGATTCAATTTTTCATTACATTTAAAAATCTTGGAGTTAATTATCTTAATTATAGGTAAAATTGATTAAAATTACCTGTGTTTTCTAGCACGTACATTCTGCTATTGTTGTTTGGCCAGTACCTAATGATCATTAGGCCAAACACATAAACATTATTCACTTTCTTTTAAAGACATCTCATTTAGTTTGGTCTTAATTTCAAAACTTGATATATCTATAGATGATAAGTGAATTACTATCAAGATTCTTTATTATTATTATTTTTTTGGTAAACCGAGAGGTTCCGGGCAGAGCCCCATCTACCCGGAGGTGGAAGGATTAATTATCCTTCCGAGGGCGGGGAAATCCAAGTGAATGCCCTTCCAAAAACTCATGATGGTTCGGACCTTTGGTACCAAATTTTAGCCTTTCCCCTATCATCACTTGGTTTAGTGTCTATCTTAAGATCAAACATAACCTATGCTCCATTTAAAATTCTTGCTAACCAATTATGCAATTGAATAGTGAATCCAAAATATATATACCATATGGTTTGAGAAGTTACCTATACTTGAAGGTCCAAACATGAAGACCATCCAAATCTTCCATTTTTATAGGTATCCCTTCCTTACATTCCAAAGCCGGCAAGTGAGCCTCAGCCGCTTTCTACACATATCAATCATCAATTGAGAATCATCATGATGATTATCATCAAGACCATGATGATGATGATCATCAAGATTCAAGACCATGATGATGATGATCATAATCAAAGGTATGTGTACCTTAGGGAGGATCATTCGGCGAAGAGAGCTGACGTCACTGTTCTTGAGTTCCTTTTGAAAGAGGAATCTAAGCCTTCTGACGTCAATTTTCTGACATCATCAACAATATACATTGAATCTTTTTAATAAAACCATAAAAAAAATCTTTTGTTTTTATTTTGAATAAATAATTTTGAGAGGGAAAATAAAATAAAAAAGAGAAATGCTTACACGTGCGGGAAGAGAAGATGGCACGTGTGAAGAAGAAGAAGAAGAAGGAGGAAGAGGCATTGGAGGAAATGAAAGAAGGTTAAAGGAAGAAGAGGATCTTCTTTGTCTAGGCATTCTTCTCTTCTTCCAGTTAACTCCCAGAACAGGCACAGACGCCGATAACGAATCTAAACCCGACCCGGAACCAAACCCATTATCATGATGATGATGATCAAGATCAAGATCAACACTTGCCATTAAAGTAGAGGTCTTGGTTTCCACATCTTCAATTTCAACCATCATTTTTTCTACCTAGTAAATAGGAAGTGTGGAAGAGATTACAGGTGAAGGAAAAAGGAACAAATGGTGGATCTCTTTGGGTTTCAGTGATAGAGAAAGAGAGAGAGATAAGAAGAGAGAAGAGAGAAGAGAGAAGAGAGA
>WJSH01008778.1:10109-36973 GCA_009757365.2 Lepidium campestre | reverse complement strand
CCGGGTCAAGTCCTAAACACTCAGCTAACCTCTCAGGACTTGTGCCCTGAATCTCTGCGCATAAACGAGATACCACCGGATGAATCTGCAGTGCCAAGTAGTAATCTATGTCAACCAACCATCTGCTGTCGTCTGATTTCACCTCATCAGGATGCCTAGCACGTTCGGGAATCCCTGCTAGCTTGCTAAGCTGGTATTACACTGCAATGAGAAAGGGTAAGATATTTAGTAGAAAGACAATTTGGTATCGGATAGTATTAAGATGGCCTTCAGTGCTGGGAACCTGTTCATAGCAGATCATATACGGTACGGTATCCTTAGCACTGAAAACTTCTTTATAACCACGTTGCCTCATTCTGAGTGCGACCTGAGAAAAACGATTCAACCGCACAATCAGAGTTCGGGAAAATGTGAAAACTACAAATTTTTAAGCATAATTCCGGTGAGCAATAATGCGAATAATAGGCTCTCATACTCACCTGAACGTGTGGTTGGCTTTTGGAATCTGGATAAGCTTCTGGTGACTTGGTCAATGTCTTTGGTAATGACATACTTCTCAAGTGCAACTTGTCCATTTCTCATTTCCTCTTTTATCTGTTGCATGGACATATCATGTATTGGATGATAAAGAAGAACAAACTAATTATCAAAGGTTAATAAATTGGGGGGGGGGAGTTAACAAAGATTACCTTCATAAGTTCGTTATGAATGGCTTCAACAACATCCTCACACGAACTGCAAAGAATATAAGAATTTGTTGTCCTTTGTAAGAGAGAGTAAAAATAATGCTTTTAGTGGATGTTCTAGAACATACCCTCCATACAAGATTTTAGCCAAGCATAAATCTCCAATTTCCTTGGAGAGCAAGCTCCAATCTCGACAAACCATGTCCACACCTTTCCTTTCAATGTCCTGCATTGAGGATGCATCTGGTACCCAAACATTGTTTAAAACAAAAGGTAGCGAGAATGTGTAAATTAGATATTACCTCGCAAATCTTCCCGTCCTTGAACTGCAACTTCAAAGCGGCATACTTCTTTTTTTTAAGAAGAAGCATTCTCTTATATATGCTTTCACATTCAATCTTCAGACATCTATACTTCTTATTGACCTGGAAATTGAAAAAGAGAAGGTGAGGCCCAAATCAAATGTCTGCTATTTTACATTGTAATTTGTCCACAATTTGCTCCAAAAACACTCTCCCCAATAACAGTTAAATTTGAGTTCTCCGTTGCGTGAAACAGTGATGTTTAATGCATCAAGAAACCGAACATCAAAGTTGCAAACATTTAATGCATATTGGTTTAATCATAGAAAGGTTTGAATTAAGGTAAAAAGCAGGAGATAAGTGTATTATCCAACCTACCTCTTGGACGACTTTTGCTCCAATGGCTTTGACCTCTTCGAAATCATCTAGTCCACTGTGAATCATGATTGAATCTGTGTCACCATAAATCACCTGAATAACAAAGAAAGAAGTTCAATTTTACACTTGATAAAGTAGAAATGTTGACACATTACATTAATTTCTCTGCTGAAGTGCATTTCGTACGACTCAACATATAGGAGGTACCTCTAGGTTTAAATGATTCTGGACAAGATCCACGGTTTTGTAGGAGCTCCCTTCCCTGAAATGTTTGGGAATTAACCGGATCACATGAGAATAGAGAAAAGCAAAGAAAACATTATCACTAGAAAAACACAGAAAGCAAAACTTACCTGTAGTGTTATGAGCTCTGCTAAAGGCTTAGCGTAGAATCTTGAACTAGAAAACCCAAGATATCCATACAAACTGCGTTTAGAATGGAATATTAATATCAAAATGTGGTGAAGGGCGTTATTGCCAGCAAAAGCTAAAACCATATATACAAACCTATTGGCTGTGAGCTTTAATGCCTCCTGCCGAATGTCAAGCTCTCGGCACTTGAGACCTGTTTCCTTCTTCATCTTTAGTTTGGCGCATTTCCTTATACTGACCAAATGTTCCATCAACTAAAACAAAGACATGTTGTGAACTTCATGATCTAATATTTATTAGACTTGGCATAACAGAACAAGGAGAGAAAATCAAAGTCATAGAAAAAATGCATAGAGAAATAGTCTAGAACATGATGTCAAGAACCGAGAGAAGTCACAATAGGAAGAAACTAAACCTACCTTTGGAAGAATTCCAGGTGTCTGACTAGAAGGTAAACGAGGAAATCCGTCTTCTGATCGTGGTATAGTCGTGAAACAAATATTATATTCCTGAAATTACAATGACCATTATGTACCGATCAAGTGGAAACAGCCATCCAAGGCTTGAGAAACAGAAAACAGTCTGCTAACCTGTATAATGGACGGGTAAAGACTACTGAAATCGAGAAGCAACACATATTTGTCATATAAGCCTTTCTTTGGCTCCAATACCAATCCACCAGCGTAGGCTGGACCCTTCTTTGTTTTGTTGCCCTTAGATGGATCATTTTCCAAAGCCAAGTCAACATCCAATTCATCTGCATTGTGGTCTTCTGGACCATGATTGATTCTTCTTTTTGATGACTTGTCTGGGAGAATGTACTTTTTTGAGTGGAATGTATGTAGTAAGTAGTATTCATTTCTTTGCGCCCTGGCTCCCTGGTAATGAACAAAAATAAAAATTTGTAAGTCACCAGATAACGTTTCAGAGAGAGAGAGAGAGAGGAGAGCTAGAACAGGTGTCATTCATTACCAGAAGAGTTTTCCCCCACAGATTGCCACATATGTTGGTAAGTTGGAGAGTGAGGGGAAGAACCATGCATCTGTCTCACCACATTCAATCTGAACCAAAGAAAACCAAAAGCAAGCAAGCAACTAAGATGCAGTCATCACTTATCAACCTTACGTCAACTGATATTTATCTGCAACTCCTTTACGTCTACGTATGACTGCATCATTATCCTTCTATAGTATACAATAAATTATTCCGCTTGCAAGTAATCATAACCTATCGTCCCTAGTGAGGTAGTACCAGCTCGTATCCATAAAACAGGCATGAGTGGACAAACTAAAGAACTTACAAGTTCCACAAGTGTTTTAGATGACTGAAACATTTTGGGGATATCATTAGGCGATATCTCTTTCCTGTCTCGGTTCAGCTGGGTCTTTGAAAGGTCTGTTAGCGAATAACTGACCTGCAACAACCAGAAGCTTATAAGTGAGGGACGAATCTTCAGCTCACTGATTATAAGAGTTGAGCCTCATACCTGCTGCAACAACTCACACGAACATAGATATGTATCACATAAGAGTCTTCCAGCAATGCAAGACATAAGCCCTGGTGTAGCTCCGGACCCAAAATTAGTGTTCCCTTTAAGCTTAGGCATGAAAAAGCGTTTGAGACGGCCAATTTTGGACCACATGCTACTCAAAACTTTGCAAGCCTGCACGGTAATCATTCAGTTTTTAGAGAAAAAAAGAAGTCATGTTCGTATCTCTGTTACGTCACCATCACAACAGGAGAGACTAAGAAAAGGGACTAAATGATGTACAATGCATAAAATAAGAACTTGCTGGCTTATTTTGTGAAGATAAGTCCTCACAAAACTAATATAACTTGCTGGAAAATGAAAGACACGACCATTTTTTTCAAACGGTAAAAAAAGAGTATTTGCTTTACCTGTGATCTTTGGAGAAGGACATCCAGCTCAAAACCTGATATATTATGTCCCACAAGAACATCACTGTCCAATTTGTTCAACTCCAGAAACAATCGGTTCAGCAATGCTCTTTCACTGCTGTAAGAAAAGGAAAACAAATGTTGGATGAAAGCAATGAAATGCCAAAGATTATATGGATCATAAGCATAGCCTATACATCAACAGAGCTGTGAAATACCTGTTTTCAAAACTTAAAACACTGCAGCCGTTCTTTGAATTTCTGTCTGCCACTTCTTTTTTCCAACCAATTGGGTAAGCGGTTCCTTCAGGATTCCTGACAACAGTAAAATGACTCAGAACACCAGATCGCTCTCTTTCTGGACCTGGCATTGGAACATCAATTTGAAAGACCAATGAACATCGTTGTCAAGCTACTCAAGTCAACATAAGAGAGTGTCATTTAAGCAAGAGAAAATTGTCCAGAAACGAGCTTAAAACACAAAAATCACAAATGGTACAAATAACTACTTGTGACTGGTAATGTCATGATCATACTTAAGAATGTAGTAGACACTCATGGACACATCCATAATATTCACAGAGAGAAACAACGGATAAGAAGCTTTGGTCAAATGTTGTAGAACAAACCTTGGCGTTGTGAAAGCAGAGAATAGACGCAGAAACAATTTCGCTGATGTTCTGCTTTAAATTGACTATAGTCTTTAAGTTAATGGCTGTAACAACAGCAGGAGGATGAATCGTTTTTCCATCCGGAATTGAAACAGTGATAACCTTGGGAGATTCAACAGTAACCTCAAAGTTGCACCAGCTCACCTGCACAAGTGTCAAGTCCTCATTACTGGAAACAAAAAATAGGATTACAAATCACTAGTAAGGATGATCATGGTACTTTTTCAAGGCCTTACTCGTTGAGATGGTGAAGTGGCAGAAAAGATTGAAATTTTGAGCCAAGAAGGTCCCATGATCTTCCTTTTAAGGACAAAAAGCTCCAAAGCACTGCATATAAATTAACTTAATATGGAGAGAAAATTACGCTGTGCTAAATTGACATAGCAGGCACACATAGATAACTAAGAAGCTTACAAATGACTAGTAAATGCTAAGTTAACTAATCGACTATCAAAAACAGGGAAAGGTTTATAAACTCAGCAGTAAGACGCCAAAACCTGGTATGAGAGCCGAACACAGCGCAAAAAGACTCCCCTTTAAGGTCTTCTGGAAGTGGAGGATCCTATGACAACAAAGACAAAAGCGTTAGTGTGTTGAGTACGGAAATTACAAAAAACTAAAAATATAGACAACTTCTGAAGTTGAAATGTACCTTAAATGGATAATTTATCTTCAAAACATATTGTTCGCCAGCAGGCACATCAGGTCTGTCAAATGCATAGTTTCTCTGATATTCATCCAAGGAGAGGAGAACAGAGAGTCAAAAGAAAAGTTTTGCTACTAGAATACATGAAAAGTTAAAGTAAAGACCCAAACCTTGACAAGTGCCATGCTATAATTTGAAACATTGAGCCGTAACAATTGCTGAGAAATTTCCTTCTTCAGTTTTGATGCCATTTCCTGAGAAGACATGGCCAAAAAAACAATAAATGATCGAGGAAAACGATATTGCTTGCTCTAAGCAATATGTGACACTAGTAGTCAAACTCACATGTAACTTCCCTTGGAAGGATTCAGGAGAAAGTCGAGACTGTTTCACCTCTTGCTCGAGCGTCATTAGTTCATGGGAAGGGAATATGGAATCCTTTGGAATGGCATAAACACATCTCTGGATATTCTTAACTACCGCACAGCAACTCTTGTACGTATCTCCCATTTTAACCTGAGAGTGTATCTGAATTATCTCCAGAAGGCCAAAGAAGAACAACTTAAAAGCACAAGCGAAAAAAATCCCAAGAGAAGAGACTCACCTTCCCAAACAGATGTATTATACACATACCAGCGCCAAAAGCCTCCTCGTAACAGTCAAGAATGTAAAAGCGAAGTGACCCATCGGCAGCCATTCACAATCAGAAGCAAGTGGAACCTCATTCTCAGTTCCACTTTTGCACAAGGCTTCCTTCCAACCAGCAGTGGCGCTTAAAGCCGGGTCCTTGTCTTTCGTATCAATTGCTGCATTCAATTTAAATACCTCATTGACATCACTTTGTCTAGAATCAAGCGGAGGGATAACTTCAAATTCTGTCACGACTTTCTCTTTCATCAACTCTTTCTCCATGGAAATAATTGAGGGTGTGGGTTCTGAATCCTGCATCTCCATTCTCGAGGTAACATGAACCATATTTTTGTTCACTGTAGCTGGTTGTTTCCTTCGCTTACGCCTTTCTCTATCCATGTCATCTGGAGTAACCTCAGCTAATACCTCATCAAGAATACCCTCACATTTTACGTTATCAGTCTCTTTGCCCTTCTTAAAACTCGAACCTGTGAACACAGAAGAAAGTCTCCCTTCACCTGTAATAGTAGCCGCAGCCTTGAGCAACAGATTCACCTTCTTAGGCTGCCTTTCTTCTTTTCCTTTCTTCTTCTCAGTCCTCTTCTTCAGTCTCCCGCTTAAGTTACCACCATCATCCGATTCATCCGTCGACTCTGGTCCATTGGGCTTCGACCAATCCTCCTCCTCACCCTCGTCAACATATCCCAGATCACCACCTTCCCCATCGTCGACAACAAACCCACGAGCTTCCTCACGCCGTCGGGAAACAAGTTCTTGGTACTCCTCATCACCAACTGTATCAAAAATACGCTCTTCTAGCCTAATATCGTACCCACCACCATTCCGAAGTCCTCCTTTCCGAATAGCTTTCAGCCGCTCCAGGGCTGCCTTCCGAGTGGACGACTCCGCGCCAAGGCTGCGTTTTCGGCCAACTTCTCTCGAGCTATCGGCAGACATCTCCGAAATTTTCGCCGGTGATTAGAGTGATAAACCCTGGGATTTATCTAAGAAGATTAGAGGAAGAAAACAGAAGAAGAGAGGAAGAAGAAAGGAACGAGAGAGATAGGAGAAAGATAGTTTTTAATTCATTAATTTCTTGCTGTTTAACCTACACACAAACAATTAGCTTCAGATAACAAGACATGAAACTGAATTAAAGAGAAGCAAAATGTCAAATGAGAAGTGAAACCAAATATACAGCAATAACACATATCCACAAGGAGATACACAAATTACAGAGAGAGAGAAGAGAGAGGTCACCTGTAGTTGAGTGTCGTCGAAGAGACTGATTTCACTCACGGAGAAACGAGAACCTCGACCCTAGCCTCTGAGATTGATTACGAAATCGAAAGCATGAAGTCTTTTCCCCAAATCGTGTTCTAAGCAAAACCCTAACTTTTAATTTTCCCCCTTTCTCCAAATGTAGTATCGTGACTTCAGTGTTGTGATAAACCCTGGGATTTATCTAAGAAGATGAGATTAAGAAATTAGAAGAAGAAGAGAAAGATTACAGAGAAGAGAGTGAGAGATGAGAGGAAGAAGAAGCAGAGTTGATTTGAATACGGTTTGTTGATTTAAATACAAGGACCCTCTCAACCTACTAATGAAACGACATAGTTTAAGTAAAGGATAGATAGAAGCCTCTGCTTCACGTAGAGTCTCTAACTCTCTTGAGACCCTCTGATTCCTTCTAAGTCTCTTCTTAGCCACTCTTCTTCCTAGCTGAATGATTTCTCTTTGTAATGGTGTTGAGAGGAACTCTGTGTTGTAACCATTGTACTTCATGCTCATTTGGGCCATTATCAATACAAATGTTAGACGATAAAAAAAAAACCCAAAAATAAAGGACAAGACATAAAACGAAATGACTAAACCAACTAATTGGAATAAACCAGAACATAAACCATAATAAAGGACATAAACCGGATTTGCTTATCACAAGTGCGATTGTTTGTTTATATGGTTTTTGATTTTCACTTTTTGGTTTTTATATTTTAGTTTCTAAAGTTTTTTTTTTGATTTTGCAGTACACTTTAGGGGTTTAGGGGTGTAGTCAAAGTAGAATTTTAGGTGATTTGAGTAAAATTTACAAATTCTATGTTATTCAATAATGGATTTTAAAAAGTCTAATGAAATCCAGTGTAAGAACTAATGATTTAAAAATTTATCTTAAAATCCATTCTTATTGAAAATAATTTTTAATGATTTTGAAGGATTTGAGAGGATTTTCTTAGTTAAAATTACATAAAGCCAAATCTCTTGGTTTTAGATGGGATTTTAAAGGATTTTTACAATAAATCATATGTACTTTCCTAAAATCATCAAAATCATATAAAAACTCGTTAAAAATCAAATCACTTAGAATCACTTACAATACTAGTTAGATTTTAAGAATTTCTTTAATCATTTGACTGTATAATTTCTTTAATTATGGTATTATATTAATTAATTGTATAATTTCCTTTTTCTTGTAGAATTAGTAACTTAAAATTAGAATTAGTATTATCTTTTTATTATATAAATAAAAGTAGATTAGAATTATCTTTTTCTATTTTTAAAATTGTTTTAGATTTTTAATTTTCTTATAATTATCTTTTTAATTTTAAAATTTGTTAAAACAAAACATTTGTCATTAAAGCAGATATGTCAAAGGCTTATGATCGAATGAAGTAAAATTTCTTGGAGGAATTGTTGATTTGCATGGGCTTTGATATTAAATGAGTACATTGGATAACAAGTTGTGTGCGTTTGGTATCTTACTCGGTGATAATTAATGGCTCGGTGTATAGTTTTATTAAACTAGAACGAGGCATCCGAAGGAGATCTGTTGTCGCCTTTTCTTTCATCCTATGTGCGGAAGCTTTGACGCATATAATGAATTAAGACAGAGGATGATGGTCGGTTATCCGGGATGCGCCTCACGCCTAACTGCCCGTCAATCCAATACCTTCTCTTTGTTGACGATAGTTTGTTTTTGTGTCAAGCTAATCTTAAACAATGCTCTGAATTTTTGGAGTGTTTAAAGCTATATGGTAAAGCGTCGGGACATGAAATTAATTTTCAGAAGTCCTCGATTACCTTTGGGAAGAAGATGGATCCATATATGCGACGGTGATTGGGTTGTTCATGGAGATTATACAAGAAGGAAATGCCGAGAAATATTTGGGCTTACCGGAGTGTCTAAGTGGCTCGAAAAGAGAGTTGCTAGAATTTATTACTAATCGTTTAAAATCTCGGCTTAGTAGATGGTATGAAAAAACTCTTTCTTTGGGAGGGAAAGACGTTTTGCTCCAATCAGTAGCTAGCTATGGCGTTACCGGTGTACGCGATGTCATGTTTTTGTTTAACCAAACATCAATGTAAACGTATCACGAGTGCTATGGCTGATTTTTGGTGGAACGAATGTGAAGATATTCTTGAGAGAAAATGTGCACATCAAAATCTAATGATGGTTTGGGTTTTAGGGATATTGGCGTTTTAATCAAGCTCTTTTGGCTAAACAAGCGTGGAAGTTATTTGATGCTCATGATTCTCTTTTCTTTTGGGTGTACAAGGCAAAATATTTTGTTAGCACGACAATGCTGGAAGCCAAAATGGGTTATAGACCATCATATGTTTGGTGAAATATGCTTTTTGGTAGATATGCACGACAATATTATCGTCATCATCTTAATCTTTGTCTCTTTTTCTTTATCTCATTTCTCATAATAGAAAGATTGTTTCTCCCTTCGACTTGGACTTTTTCCCAAAACTTGAGCTCTTGTCAGGTAATATATTCGATACTTGTTCTATTAATTTGATTTATATCTTATTTGAACGGAATTTCATTCGGACTAAGTTTTTTTTATTTTATAATCCACAAGTTAGAAATTCATGAGATTGATACTTGCATTGTCTTTGTGTGATAATCATGTTTTGAATAAAATCAATCTAGGTTTCAGCGTCTTAGGTCTTCAAAATTTTGCTTTATTGATATTGTGTTTATCTGTGGAGGGTGATGGTTTACAAAGAAAATCTTAGCAATTATCACTAAGAAAATGACCATGTGTTCTCACCTTAACTCGATGGCTGGATGGCTAGATGGATGTACAAATTTATTTTGGAAAAGTGTTTTATTTGGAAAAGTTTTTTCTTAACAGACTTGTTATGCATATCAAAATGGATACAGAGAAAAAACCTACGATGATACATCACAAAATCCTGACAAGCAACATAGAAGCAGTTCGGATGAAGATTCAGTGGGTGTAGGTGCTGGTGAAAAAAGAAGAAGCAAGTGCTCTGCTTCATCGTCCAAAGACTCCAAAATGTGCCAATATCTACTAAGGTACATTTCATGTCTATTACATAGGTTAATCATTCACATATTCATTTTGAAGAATATTTTGTTTTACTAATTTTCTTTTATTTATTACATAAACTTACTCGAGATGATGATATTTGGCTTAAGGTATATTTTATTTAAATTTCTATTCAATACACATTTTTAACCATCCTATTCAATTAAATTTTACTAAATAAAAGATACATTAATTTTCTGTTAGATCTCCTCTCTACGCATGCAATATACATAAAGAATTGCAACAATATACTTACAGCTGTCATGCACCAAAGACTTTTGCGTAAGTATATATCCCATTGTTTAGACATTTTTGGAGTGACAACTAAGAAAAATAATATTAGTTAACTAATGTAAATCAATAAATTAAATTTGTGTTGGACGGTTGCAATAGCAAAATGCATGAAAGCATGGCTTGCTCTTAGGGGTACAATGGTTGAGCTGTCACAACAACTTTTGGTAAATAATATCAAGAACAACTTTCATGTTAGAAAAATTTGCTAGAATGATATTCAATTAATAGTGATATAAATTAAATACACAAACAATGTTTTCGACTGAATGAAGTGTTTTTCTTTTCTTTGATTGTATAAAATATTGACCTTAAGATTAACCAATGACAATTTAATATATTGTATGGGCAAAAATCGTACGTCCAACTCAACCCACTTATTAATTTTTAGGTAACTAGAGCAATTGAGCTCATCACCGCATCCATATATAACAAAGAAGAAGAATTTAGTCTTTATCCAAATTTTCAAATCAATATATATGAGTGTTTAGTTTTGCTATTTATAGTCTCTTCGATTATAATAATCAATCACTTTTATTAAAGAGGTTTATTTTTATTTTTATTGTACAAAAAATTTCTTTTACATGTAAAGAAGATTTTGGCATAGCTTTCCAAACTTAGGCTTATAGGTCATATCTGAACATCTGTTTCTAATTTTAGCTTTTATAGAAGAAAGAAAAAAAAAACTAATTTTCTTTTCCTTTTCTTTATTAGATCTGAAAGAGATTTTTTATTAATTTCTTTTTATGCAGTATCTAAAGATTCACCATAGATACGGTATATATCTAAAACAAAAGAAAATATCTTTACATATATTATCAATAAAACTATAACTAGATAAAAAAAATTCAAAATTTATGGTTTTTTTATCAACAGTTAGATCGATAATGTCTTATCTATAGCTCAAATTTCACTTTTTAAAACCTCTTTTAATCTTGGACATGGATGAATTTTGATTTAATTTTAAACTATGATATATTATAATATATTTTGTGGGATTAATTTATCATTTTAAAAAATATATTAGAAAATGTCAAATTCTTCTCAGTTTGGTGGTATGATCCAGTTAATGACTGTAGTATCATGGTTATTGAATCAAACTTTGTGAAACCAAGAATTATAAAGACTCTCTCTTTATTAGCTTTAGAAAATTTCTCAAAACTAAAACTCTCAATCTCTTAATCTCACAAGTTATGCCACAATCATTGGCATCTCCTTATATAGATTAGATTAATCATATCTCTAATAGGAATACACTTACATTAAGATAACTCTTTAATATAACAAACTTAATCTAATCTATTTAGAAAACTCACTCACTAAGTTAATTTGTTGTTCAAGCTTATCTTAACATTTTCCTCCTTAAGCTTGAACTCTTCTTTTGTGTCTTGGACTCCAATGAAATCTCTCATATCTTTAAACTTCAATCTTCCAAGTGTCTTTGTTAAAATGTCCGCCTTTTGTTTGTTTTCGGGAACATGTACAACCTCAATCAATTCATTCTCAACACACTCTCGAATGAAGTGAAACCTCTTGTGAATGTGCTTACTTTTCCCATGGAAAACCGGGTTCTTGGTTAATGCTATTGCAGATTTATTATCAACAAAAATCGGAACCTTCATGTCTTATCTACCTGTGATCTCTTCAAGAAGTTCTTGAAGCCATATTGCTTGTTTAGCTCCTTCGGTAGCTGCCATGAATTCTGTCTCACATGAAGATAAAGCCACAATCTCTTGCTTTTGTGAACACCATGATATTGGACAATTATTGAAGTAAAATATATGTTCGGTTGTGCTCTTCCCATCATCAATATCCACATTATAACTACTATCATCAAATCCTTCCAAACCTCTGTTCCCATGCCTATATACAAGTCCATAAGAGAGAGTCCCTCGAAGATACCTTAACACTTGTTTTAAGGCTGCACCATGTGATTCCTTTGGATCTTGCATATATCTACTTAGTACTCCAAAACAATAAGATAAATTTGGTCGTGTGTGGAGCAAGTATTAAAGACATCCAATGATTTTCATATACTCTTTTTTGCATATATACTTTTCTCTTCTTGTGACTTTTAAAGCTTTAAACCCGTCTCCATTGGTATGTGACAAAAGTTGTATTCATCCATTCTTGCTTCCCAAGATCATTCATCTCAAACTTTGTTGACATACCTCTCTTGAACTCATGAATAAGATCATTACTCGGACTTGTAACAAGTAGATCATCGACATAAATTGCTACAAGTAAGAGTTGATCCTTTACTTTATTTCGATACAAAGAAGACTCTTTTGTACACTTCTCAAAATGTAACTCTTTGAGCATCTTGTTCAGCTTGTTGTTCCATGCTCTCAGTGCTTGTTTTAAACTATAAAGTGTTTTACTTAACTTATAGACTTTGTTTTCTTTTCCCTTTGTAACAAATCCTTCCGGTTGAGTTACATAAACTTCCTCCTTTAACTCACCATGTAGGAATGATGTCTTTACATCTAGGTGATGTATTTCCCATTCATTAGAGGCTGCAAGAGCAATTAAAAACCGAACTGTTTCAATCCTTGCAACCGGTGCAAACACTTCTTCATAATTTATACCATGTCGTTGAACATAACTGTTTGCTACTAGTCTTGCTTTGTACTTGTTTCTGCTTCCATCCGAGTTCCTTTTAATCTTGAACACTCACTTTAATCCAATTGGTTTGGAGCCAATAAGAAGATCAACAAGATTTCAAGTCTTGTTCTTGATGATCGATGAGATCTCAGCTTCACAAGCTTCTATCCAAACCTTTTCTTCTTTTGCATCCTCAAAAGTCAAAGGTTCTTCATCTAAAGTGAGCAACAAATGTACACCTTCTTTCTCGGCCAAAAGAACATATTCTTCAAGATAACTTGGTCTTGTTTTCTGTCTTGTGGATCTCCTTAACTCAACCCCTTGGTTACTCTCATCCACATCTCCATTGATTTCTTGAAAAACATCTTCATCGGCAACTTCATCATTGTCATCTTCAATCTCTTCCTCCTTGAAAATGATGTTATCATCGCTTGGAACATTAGTTTTGATTTCTCCAAAAATAATTAGATCAGAACTCGCTTCTTTATCTTCTCCTTTCCAACTCCAACTCTTGTACTCATCGAAGATAACATCTTTACTAACAATTATCTTTCGATTTGTAGGATCAAGTAATCTATAAGTCTTTGATCCAGGTTCAATTCCAAGATGAACCAACACTCTTGATCTGTCATCTAGCTTCTTGATGTGAGTTGCTTCTATCTTTGCATACCTAATGTAACCAAAGACATGAACATGTGCAAGACTTGGTTTCTTTCCTTTTAAAACTTTATATGGTGTAAGCTCCTTTAGAACTCTTGTTGCAACTCTATTTATGAGATAGGTAGCATGTCTCACCCCCTCTCCCCATAAATAGTGAGGTAGATCCATATGTTTTAATATACTCCAAGTCATCTCCATTAGAGTTCGATTTCTTCTCTCAACAAATCCGTTTGTTGAGGAGAATAAGGTGCTGTGAGATGCCTCCTTATTCCATGTTTATCACAAAACATTGAAAATTCTTGAGACACAAACTCTACATCTCTATCTATTCGAAATGTTTTGATTGAGACTTCAACTTCTTGTTCGACAATTGCTTTGAAAATCTTGAATTTTTCAAAAGCTTCACTATTCTCTTTCAAAAGGAGAACCCACATATATCTTGAATGATCATCAATAAGAACAAATATATATTTGTTCTTTGCAGATGTAGATGGTGAGATTGGTCCACAAAGATCACCATGAACAAATTCAAGCTTTTGTGTGGCACGAAAGTTTGTTGTTTTAGGAAAACTTATTCTTGCTTGCTTCCTAAGTAAACAAGAAGAGCAAATTTCCCTTTCTCCTTTGAATTCTGGTAATCCTTTAACCAACCCCTTCTTTTCCATAATCTTCATCGTATCAACACCAATATGACTCAATCTCGCATGCCATTTTGATGTCTCACTTCATTGTTCTAACTTCCATTCTTACCTTATACAATCTATTCCTTGATCTTTTTGCTCTCACCATCAAATTTTCTTCTTTGTCAAACATGTTTAGATAGTTTTTCTTCATTTGAACCCCACAACCAGATTTTGTAGCTTGTCCAAGACTTATAATATTTCTTCTTAAATCTGGTATATAGTAGACATTGTTCAAAATCTTTTGTTTGCCTCCTTGCTTTCAAAAAGAATTAAACCTTTTCCTTTAATGTCCACTTGTGAATTATCTCTGAACCTAACCTTGCCCGTGATCTTCTCATCAATCTTGTAGAAGTAGCTTTTACACCCAGTCATGTGCTTGCTAGCACCATTGTCCAAATACCAAACCTTATCCTCCTCCAAAGATTTCTCGTATTTGCTCGGCTCTACATTCTTTTCATTGAGAAGAACCACATCATGCATACACAATTCTTCTGCATCTTGTGTATCATCATCAACTTCCTCATCTTCATATGCCTCTTGAAGCTTGAGAAGTCTATTAGGACATCAAGATGCAAAGTGACATTTTTTATCACATCGAAAACATATTACTTGAGAGTAATCTTTCTTTTCTCCATTACCTCTTCGTCGTCCATTGTCTCGTCCACTTTTTCCTCTTCCTCTACCTTGGCCACTATTTTCTTGAGAATCCATATGTGCATACATAAGTTTTCCTTGATCATCGTTTTGCTCCTCTTCACAAATTATTTCCTCATAAGCCTTTAATCTTCCAACTATATTTTCAAAACTTGTTTTGTTGAGATCAAGAACTTGTTCAAGAGCAGCAATGATGTGTATATATTTCTTCCTTGGAAGGCTATTAAGAAACTTCTTCACTAGTTTTGGCTCCGCAATGCTTTCACCAAGAGCAGCTGACTTTGATGATACTACCGAGATTTTTCCAACAAAATCTTCGATAGTATCTGTCTCCTTCATCTTCATACGATCAAATTCAGCTGTTAGGGTTTGCAACCTTGCCTCTCTCACTCTTTCAGCTCCCACATACCGAGACTTAATAGTTTCCCACACCTCCTTTGAAGTCTCAAGATCTCCTACTTGTAATATTAGTGTCTCAGGTATGCTTTGGAAGAGGAGAGCTTTCGCCAAATCGTCTTTGTCCCTGACACTTGTTCCTTCAATAGCTTCCCAAATGTTATGTACTTTAAGTGCTATCTTCATTCTCATGGACTATACGGTATAGTTGGTGGTATTTAACATCGGACATTGTATTGGATGAGAAACACTCTCCTTCTGTTTCGTTGATGATACTAACTCTCCTATGATGATTCCTTTTGATGAATACACACAAAGTATTCCTCCTTAAAACAAAATTGATCTTATGAATTGTGCTCTCGTAAAATCTTTATGTTTTCGTGAATAGGGTTCACAAAAAACTTTGTCTCTCTTTCTTGTTTAATTCAATAATGCTTTGATACCAATCTATTGAATCAAACTTTGTGAAACCAAGAATTATAAAGACTCTCTTTATTAGCTTTAGAAAATCTCTCAAAACTAAAGCTCTCAATCTATTAATCTCACAAGTTATGCCACAATCATTAGCATCTCCTTATATAGATTAGATTAATCTTATCTCTAGTAGGAATACACTTACATTAAAATAACTCCTTAATATAACAAACTTAATCTAATCTATGTAGATAACTTACTCACTAAGTTAATTTGTTCAAGCTTATCTCAAAACAATAATTACTATTTAGGGAATGAGTTTTCAGTAGCCCTGGGATAAAAAACCCGAACCGATTTGTCCGACCCGACCCGAACCGAGATTTGGACAACTCGGTTGGAGTATTTATTTGAAATTCGGGTAATATGGTACGGGATTTATTGAAGACTTCGGTTAGTGATTCGGATCGGGTAGTTCGGGTATCGGATATTTACATAATATTTAAATGCAACCGTAATTAATTGAAGTAGAAGCTAATTCGGGTCAATTCAGATCGGTTTGGGTCGGGTATTTATTTAAAAATTGGGTAAGCTGGTAAGGAATTTGTTGAATTGTTCATTTTGGCTTGTTTTTGTTCAGTTTCATACTTCATAACCGAAAAAATTGGGTTGGTTTGGAATCAAAAATTTTGATCCGAAATACCCGATACCCGAACTGACCCGTTTCATTCTATAATTCGGTTATTTTTGAAAAAATTTAAAATAATCGTAAATACCCGTTACCCAAACTACCCGACCCGTTCCGATCCGAAATATCCGAAATCGCATGCCTCATTTTCAGCTATAAATTTGATTTTGTCCATCTAATTATTGAATATATGTATACATAGTTTTTAAAAAAGAAAATATTAATATAAAATAATTGTGTTTGCATAGAACCAAATAATCATATATTTCTACTGAGATGTGGTTGCATGGTAGGTCAGTGATATCGTTTTGTCTTTTGAATTTGAATGTTTGAAGGAAAATAGCAGAGTTGTCATTTTTTCTTCATAAGTAGCTTTCTTTTTTGGTAATTCTATATCAACCTATGCTTGTATACATCTTTAATTTAGCTTACAAGTCATAATAAACTTTGAAAATATTATAATGTTTGTAACTCTTTAACTATCTATTGATATTTCAGTTACATTTATGAAGTTAATAAAACATTCAAACATTATGGTTTATGTCAATCTCTTGTAATTCACGATATGAATTCAAGATTTTTTACGAAGTTTGCCTATGCTAAAGTTGTACAACAGTTAATATAGTTTGCTCAAACGTCATGCACAAAAATCAGGTCATATATATATATATATATATATATATATAATTATCGCCTTAATCTCCAAATTGTTAAGACAACACCAAAAAAGATTTCATCGATCTCATGAGAAAATCATTAGTGTTTGTCTCGTTTTCTCTTCTTTTCTTCTCGCTTATCGTTTTTACCAAGCTTCTTCATACAGTCCTTTCTCAATCTCAGACCATGCTTGTTATATAAGTTTTGTCTCAATGAAGGTGGTCTCTCTGGACCTAAGACTACTTTCCGTTCTCTTGTATCACAACTTGGCAACGGTCCCTTCTCGACAGGAAGATAAGGCCCTGTTTCATCCATCCTAGGACCGATAGAGCCTCTGCCACGCTTGTTCCTATCAATTACAAGAGATTCGACATATAAAATAGTTGTTTCATTTTGTAAAAACACTGTAAACTACATTATAGAACCTACCAATACATGAAAGATAACAGAAGCTGGCTAGGTTTAGTGTGAAAGGACATACCGTGATTGGAGAAAAGTCTCAATCTCATCATCTCCAAAGCCTGCATCATCTTCTGAGTCCAATCTTCCATTTGATGATGCACTAGTAACCTTTTTCTCATCACTCAAGCTGCATCTCTTATCCAAACTCCGACTATTCTGCTTCATTTGGTTACTGCTGCTTTCCTCTGTTACTTTTCTTTTGAGTCTTTCATCTTCTAGTTCAATCTCCTTCTTTCGAACCCTCCACATCTCATTTGTTTCTACCGCTTTGTTTGCTGTAGAATAAAAAAAACTGAACATATAAGAGTTAAAACTTAAAACTAAACTGAACATATAAGAGTTAAAACTAAACAATGAGCTTTAAGCAACATTAAGTACTACAGAGTCATGAGTTAACAAATTCACGTTTATCAACAAATAACACTCAATCCCTTATCAAATACTACTATCTCTTTCTTTTCTAAGCAACTAAACAAATAGCGAAGTGTGAACAAGCAAAGAAAGTATTACAAAGAAACCAGATTAATACTTTAAACCCCAACAAAAGTCTCACATGTTACTAATCCTCTTCCAAAACGGCAGCTAGTGCTTAATCAAACAAAAAAGTGTCAAAAACTACAGTAATATAGATTGGAAATATGTAGAGTTTGAGAAACTAGATTGCTGAGGGAAATTGATAAGGACAAACATACATAATGAAGAAAAAGAATAAAGGGTCAATAGAAAAACATACATTGCTGAACACCAAGAACAGTGGCTGTAAGAAATCTTGAGTTAGGTCGATGCCTTACATTAGGCTTTTCAAGATATGCTCGAACACCTTCTTTCTCAGCTTGTCTTCTCAATTCTGCTGCTTCTCGTAATAGAATTGAAGCTATTCGATTTTCAGTTTCCAAATCCATTCTAACTCAACACAAAACTACAAAATCTCTGCAATCATGAGAGAATACTATGTTTCACGTTTATTCTCTAATCAAATCAATCTGAGCACATTCAAATACAAGAAACGAAGCACAAATTTACCGCTAAAGGCAGTGAATTTAAGGATTCTAAAGCTTTCTGCCACAAAACTTGTGCAAAATATTTGTTCTTTCGATGCGAGAGCAAGAATCAACAATCGAAAAAATTGAATTTTAACAATTAGGGTTACACAAATTACCTAATTGCTCGCCAATTGTGGACTAAGAAGGAATTAAGTATCAGTAAATCGAAAACTTGACGAATCAATGCTTCACGATGTCGCGCGATTTCTCGGCCTTCGTCTCTAGCACGCGCACAGATTGACAAATAAACTCAATTTACAAGTCAATCGAACACCGAGAAGCTTCCTGGTAAACCGGATCTAACCGGTGCAATAAACTCAATTTACTTTATTTAACCGATATCTAATTTGATTTATTCGGTTCAGATTTTTTGGTTTTTGTTTTGGTTATAAGCCCAGAGACAGCTCAGGGTCTAGCCACTAGGGAGAATACTTTGGTTTATCACATATATTGATACAATTTCTCTTTAAAAACTCATAATTATCAATCAAGTTTTTAGAAAATTGGTTTTAGATTTTCTATAGAGACAATCTAAAATTTGACCAAATTAAATCAGTTAAAATTTATTTTATAAATTGTATATTTTTTGACCAAAACAATTGTATTTTTTAAAGATTCTTTCCATTCTTTTCTTGTTATTTTTATCAACGGTTAGATCGATAAAAACCAATCCATAACATAAACTCCCTAAAACTCTAAATAATATCACATAGAGATTATGTGACTCTCTCGAGTCGAACTTCGATTAAAAAAACTGCATAAGTAGACTTAATCATTTGAACAGAGTTATGTTTCTTTCCCTTTTCTTTTCATATTTATTTGTCAATTTAATGAAAAACCCTATCAATCTCATTTTTCTATTTAAGTAGATTTTAGTTTTTTCAAAAGTTTAAATGGTAATTTATATAATTTTTTGGTGTAAGACTTTTATTTTGTTTAATTAAAAAATAAAAACCGAAAAACTAGTGAGATATGGTTTTTTTATTTTGTTTATGATTTTTTGTGTTAAGATATGGATTGATAAGACCTGATTCATCTCTAAACTTCAATCAATATTACGTATGAATCATACGATTTTTTAAAATTGAACTCCGGTGAAAAATGATGCAGATGTGAAATTCACCACTTTTGACCAAAGATTTCCTCATTTATAAAAACTCTTAAAAAATTGGTCTTTGGAAAAAAAACTAAATCCAAAACCTGTTGTGAAAATACTTTTCAAGACTAACTTTTTTGTAATACGGTATCTGCTTTTAATTAATCGACATAAACCTGACCCTTATGAAAGACTTTTACAATGCATATTGGTTTAGGGTTTCTCAAAGTTATAACTTGTCGTCTCGGCCAAGAAATTGCAAGTTGTAGAGGGAGAAGACAGAAGACGCAACCAAGAAGATTAAAGCACTGTGAATTAACAAGCTGAGCTGGAGCAAAATAACAATGAATCAAGAAAAATAGAAGATTTGGAAAGAAGTTAATGGTGAAAAGATATTGCAAGATTTGCTTAATATTTAGAGAATATTATTATTGTAAAACGTTTGCTTCATTGTTCATAGCCGTTTCCTTAGGCTTAATCTTTTATTCTTTATCATCTCCGATCAAAAGAACAGAAACTTCTCTCATCCTTGGCTACTGAAGAACTGATCACCACTCAATGGCCTTCAATCTACGACAGAAACAGCTTGGTAATTGTTTTCTCTCTTCAAATCCCAAGATCTAGACCAAATCTTTAAGAATCAGAACAACGAACCATGCACAACTTGTTTTGTTCCAATTGCAGAATCTGTGATCCAGATGTTGAACCTGAATCAACCATTGGATGTAAGTGGCAAGGTCTTCATCGTAGATGAAGTCTGCAATAAGATAATTGCTCCATTGATGCAAGTCAATGATCTTTGTAGACAAGGAGTTACATTTCTGTTGTTTAATACAAACAGAGGACGTGTTGAAGCTGAAGCTGTCTACTTCGTTCAAGCTAATGAAACCAACATCAAGAGAATGAATCATTGCAGATGTTTCTTCATCTCCATCTCTCTACGACTCTTTTCAATTGAATTTCTTGTCTTCTATCCCTCGCCCACTCTTGGAAGATCTTGCTTCAGCGACTCTCAGTTTAGGTTCTGTTGAAAGGATTTCAAAGGTGCAGGATCAGTATCTTGAGTTTGTGAGTTTGGAAGATACCTTGTTTTCTCTTTCACAACAATCCACTTATGTTCAGTTGAATGATCCATCAGCTACAGATAAAGAGATTGAGGATATAATTGAAAAGATTGCTAATGGACTCTTCTGTGTATTGGCTACACTTAATGTTGTGCCTGTTATCAGATGTCCTCGTAGCGGACCAGCAGAGATGGTGGCAACTTCATTGGATCAGAAACTAAGGGATCAACTTTTGTCCAAAAACAATCTGTTTACTGCAGTTGGTGGTGGTTTCATGAGTTCGTTTCAGAGGCCTTTGTTGTGTATTTTCGATAGAAACTTTGATCTCTCAGTCGGTATTCAACACGACTTCAGATACTTGCCTCTTGTTCGCGATGTTCTGGATCTAAACCTCAACAGTTCAGATCCGTTTTGGTCAGCCAACAGTTTTCTAGAGTTTCCCCAAGTTGCTATGGAGATCAAAATTCTCTTGAACAAGTACAATAAAGATGTGGAAGAGATTAACATGCAAAAAGGCGGTGTGTGGACTAGTAAAGAATTGAATGCAACTGATATGAATTCAGACACCAAGCATCTAATGAATGTTGTGAACTCACTTCCAGAGTTTACAAAGAGAAAGGATATAATTGACAAGCACACAAACATAGCAACTGCTCTCTTAAGAGAGATCAAGGAGCGATCACTGGATGCGTATACTAAGAAAGAGAATTATATGATGATGAGTGGCTACATAGACTTAAGCGAGCTCTTATCTGTTTTGAAGGGGAAAGGTACGAAGATGGACAAGCTACGATTCGCCATTATGTATCTAATATCCTTGGAAACCATTAACAAGGCTGAAGTTGAAGTTGTGGAAGCGGCATTGCGTGAAGCTGAGGCTGATATAAGCGCGTTTCAGTATGTTAAAAGGATCAAATCACTAAACGTATCTTTGACGGCCTCGGAAAACTCAGGCAACAGAAGCAACATTATTGACTGGGCTGAGAAGCTCTATGGTCAGTCAATAAGTGCAGTCACTGCAAGAATTGAGAATCTCTTATCTAGTGATCAGAAGTTGGCGGTGGCACGGACTGTTGAAGCCTTAACCGAAGGAAAACCAAACCAAGAAACAGATTCATATCTGATGTTGGACCTGAGAGCTTCAAAGTCAAGCTCTACTACTAATAGCCTGTGAAGGGGGCCGTTCAAAGAAGCAACAGTTTTCATGGTCGGTGGGGGTAACTACATTGATATAACAGTTTGCAGGAGCTCTCTCAGCGACGTGAAATGGTCAAGAACATTATATATGGAGCCACAGAGATTATTACTGGAACTGAGCTCGTTGAGCAGCTCGCACTCTTGGGACAAAAGATGGACTGAAATAGACAAAGATAAGGAGAGGCTCTTTGATCATTTCATTATATATATCTCTTCAATATATTGTATGTGTTTAAGATTAACAATTATTCTACATTTCTAGTTTTAAGTGAAGAGAACAATCTTTCTTACTTATGTTTGTTTTCTGTTTTGAATTAACATTTTCGAGAATAATCTCTTATACTCGTTGTGATATTGGTTGAACATACATCTATCAAAGATGAAGTTATTGTTTGATAGATTAAAAGGAGATTTTATCAAGTGAGGTTTAAGCTATGGATAGAGTTTTGACAATCCAATTGTTGATAAAAAAACAAACAAACTTTTATCATCGCCAAGCTCTTTATGAACCCGAAAGGTAATACAAAGTTTATATTATAAATGCACACATACACATGATTTGGATATTTTCAAGTAATTTGATAGGATCATATAAACCTTGATGATCAGTCGTTATTCAAACAATCCTTCAAAATCTTAGGTCTTAATTTTCGGATATAAATTTGGAACCAACCTAGGTTTCGCACATGCAACCAGAGGCTCGGCCATGAACAAGAATTTCTCTGCCTTGATGAGTTCGACTTGGCTTTTACCATTAGGGAGAGTCCATTCGAACCCTTGGAGAAGTCTAGCTAACAACATGATGGTCATACATGATCCAATCTTATTACCTCCACAACTACGTTGACCACTACTGAATATTAGGAACCGCATGTCCGGCTCCATTAGAGTCACGCCCTTTGAATTCCCCATATGGCCGTCGAGGTGTCTCTCTGGCTTGAATGTGTTAGGCTCGTTCCATATTTTAGGATTTCGACCGAGCCCAATACGGCTCACAAGAACATGACTACCTAATATTTTAATCAGACAAATAACGCTTCTTAATATAATACTAATTCTAACCATGCTGGAGCACCAGAAAATATTTTTAAAATTATTTTTAATATAAAATTAGAAGATAGTGATCATATTTTAAGATTTCGACCAAGGCCAACACGGCTGACTAGGATTTGGCTACCTAATATTTTAATCAGATAAATAACACTGCATCATAAAATATTCCACTATATATATAATGTTAAAATTAATGATTTTGTGAAAGAAAAAACACTCTAACCAGTAATTTTTGCAATTTTAGAATTTATCTTTAAAAATGTAAATCAAACCAAAATCAATCTAATTATGCATCATGGCTATCAATTTTTTAAAAATTATGATAAATAATATATCAAATATAAGTCGTTGTAATCCAAATACATATTTAAAATTTTAAAAATCTAATGCATATGATAGCTAAAACTCTTGAAAAATTCGCATAAAGATTATATTGCGTGTTACTCTTGATTTCGTAGTTTAATTTGTATGTTTTAGAGATGGTCGATAGAAGTACAAAAACCAACTCAATTGAAAATAACCAGACTTATGAATCTTATATATTAGATGAAAAGACAACATAAATTTTAGGACGCAAATTCGTTGAAGTTAGGATTTAATTTTTGTTCATTCGTAGAAGCTAGGATTTAATTTTTGTTCATTCGTCGAAGTTAGGATTTAATTTTTGTTCAAAACTTAAAGCACTTTCGATAAGCGGCTCTAAACTTATTTGTATGATGTGGTCTCCATATTAATATGTTATAAGAGATCCCGATTCTTTAATTCTTGATGTTTAAAATAATATATAAGTGTCCAATGAATTTTTGTATGTATGAATAATTTATTTAGGGTTATGTGGAAAAAACCCTCCAACTAATTATGTGCGTGGAATAAATGAAGAACCAAGATGAAAGACTTACCTTTAGGAACGAAATAACCAGCGAGGGTAGTATCTTCTCGAGCTTTATGAGGGAGGATGAATGGATTAACTGGATGAAGCCGAAAAGATTCTCTGCTACAAGATTTGATGTAGTTGAGTTGTGTTATGTCTGATTCTTGCACCAATCTATCTTTACCAACTACTATGTCCAATTCATTTATAGCTTTCTTTAGAATCTCTGGATTGTTCAATAATTCTGCTATCGTCCACTCCACGTTATTCATCGTATTGTCGATTGATGCAGCATTGATATCCTAAACAAAGGATAATATATTACTAACCATTTGGAGGACCAGATCGGGGCCCAATGCTATGGATCCCAAGGAAAAAAAAACATAATAATATTTTAAAAGAGTGATAAAATAATTTAGAGGTTTTTGTCCCCTATAACTCTTTAAGTTTGAAATTGTCCATAATAGCCTTTTTTTTGTCTTTTCGAAAATGCACATTTTGAGTTTTAAATTGTTGAATATAGCCAATTTTTGTTCTAGATTTTGTCCACCGTGGACAATTATTTATCTATCGCGTACATAATTCACTATATATGTACATCGTGAACAATTATATTGCATTTATGTCCATCATGAACAATTATATTGCATTTTTATTCATGATATGCACAATTCACTATATATGTCTACGGGACAAAATCAAGAATACCTCTTATGCCAAAAGGTGTATTTTCGAGAAGGTGAAAAAGGGGTTATAAGGGACAATTTTAAACTTAAAAGGGGTATAGAAGACAATTATTTTAATAATTTAACTGAACCCATAATTTTTTTAAAAAATATAATAAGAAGAGCGATAAGTATAATATATATTTTTTGTCAAACAATTAGATCGACAACATGATAAAAAAAAAAAATTAGATCGAGAAGATTCGACCCATATCCCAATCTCACTCTTAAAATCTTCTACTTTTTAACTTTTATTGCAGTGAGATAAAGTCAAAGAAAGATGTATGAACTATTAATTAGGCCATATAACCACGAGGCTGAAGCTGAAAAGAGATCGGTATTATATATATATTCTTTTTAAAGTATATTAATATTTTTAGGGGACCAAAAATTTGAAATATGTTGGCTCATATTTTTTTATTCAAGTCAAAAATAGTTATTGTTTTTAGTAAGTGGATAAAGTTTTCTCCACCAGAGTTCGACTCCAGAAAATCGTGTAATCTTACGTAAGTTTTAGGGAGTTTTGGGTTATGAAGCGGACCTTGTAGTTGTCGATCTAATTGTTGAAAAAGTAAAAAGTTAAGTAGCCTATAAAATTTATATTATATGACAACAAGCTATGAAGTATCTAAGACCATCTCCATCTGAGTTTCTTAGTGAGGTTCTTAGTGTATTTAATTTGTATTTAGGGAAAAAAATTAATGTTTTAATCAATTTTACACAAGAATCGATTCTTAGATAAGGTTTTTAAGACCAACTAAGAACCGCCTACGTGTCAGCATATGATTGGCCTGTTTGAGAATTAATTTTTCTTTTTCTTTTGTTTCTTCATTTCGTCAGGCGAGAAGGGTTGGAGAGTTAAAACAGTTCTGATGCCACGTGTCTGGCTAAGGAGTTACCGTTTAATGCCATTTTAATTTATTTAGTTTTTAAGTTTTATACATTTATAATTAACTTTATAAGAATATATATAAGATATAAAAACATAAAAATAACTTCCATAAGAAAACTTTTATCTAAAAAAATTATAAAAATAACTTCCATAAGAAAACTTTTACCAAAAAAAATTATATAACTTCAGTTTTCTATCAAACAAAATTATAATTTCAAATCATTAGTTTAATGTTTTTAATAAAAAATTACAATTTTTTGATAAAATTCATGTTTTTGATAAAATAATGTTTTATGTATCTATTTATCAGTTTCAATAAAACTTTTTTTTTTTTGAATTTTTTTTTATTAAGAACCCCTCGGGTTCTACCAATGGACATCAAAAATAATAAATAAAATCAAAGTTTCTTAAGTGTATAAATTTTTAAAAAATAAGAATAAAAAATTAGTTAAGAACTTTTGGAGAGGTTCTCTGATGGAGATGGTCTAATGGGTCCTAACTATTTAAAGCGTGCACTAACCTTGCATTGAGCCTTAATCTCATCAAATGTGAACAAATAGTTTCCTTGATAATCTTTTAGCGTGATGAGAATATCCAGCCAATCTTCTTCTGTCTCTTTGCCACCTTTCTCCCTCCACAAATGCAATCTGTCCAGAATGATCGAGTCGTTGTACCTATTGAGTATATGAACCGCTTCTGTTGCTTCTTTCTCATCCTCTGCATCGACCTTAAACCTTCTAAGAAAAGGGATGTAATCCGTCACCTGAAAGCTGAAAAAACAACCGAGAGCTCGGTATATCGCGTCCATATGCTCTTTCTCCTTTGGACCGAGACCACCGTCCTCGGCCGCTTCATCAAAATGTCTTTGGCCAAACATCATTCTCATCATCACGGCGTGGCAATAAGTTAATATTGTATCCCTCACATTAATCGGATTGGCTAATGATTCTTTTCGGCATTGATTGTAGACATATGTGATGATATTATCCGCTTCCATGGTTCTATAACCAAGGGACTTATTCAATGTTGTTGGAGACATTAGTTTAGTGGTCATCACTTTCTTCATTAGCCTCCAATTCTCTCCGTAGGGAGCGAATGCAATGTCCTTGTAGCCATCGCTAATGAGATCGCTTGTATAAGACTTTGGTCTGTCGGCGAAAGCTTCATCTTTTTCCCTAAGCACTTCAAGGGCAATCTTGCTTGAGGTTATGGTGATAACGTGGACGCGGCCAAAGCGGAAGCAAGCTATTTCCGTTTGCATATCTTCCATGACGCGGTGAATCCACAAGTGAACCGGCCGGTTCATGACCATATGGAACAAGTTCCCAATGATTGGCCATCCTCGTGGACTCGGAGGAAGCTGACCTTTTGGTGTCTTGGATCTAAAGGAATGTATAACGAGAGCTAGGAACAAGACAAGAGAAAATAGAACAATAATGAAACTAAATTGATTCGTAGTACTCATCTTTGTGGCCAAAATGGTTTTACTTTTAAGCT
>WJSH01008778.1:0-10047 GCA_009757365.2 Lepidium campestre | reverse complement strand
TTTTGTTTTTTTTTTTTTTTTTTGATAATTCGTACAAAATATTATTGGCCTTCCAAAAACTATTATAAATCAGCCAGCAAAACCCTCTTAAAAATCATTAACCAAAAAAAAACCAATAAACCAACATTATTGTACCGAGTTCTTCTCACTCGGGTGGTTAGGACGATCCAACTAATGACTCAAGCATCATGAGTTTAACCCCTCCTCACTACCGTTTGATAAATTATAAGGGCATTTTAGCTAGTGGGCTCTAAACTATAAATCGGGCCTTGTCGATCCAATTGTTAACAAAAAAACCAACATCATTGTAGTATGGTGGCTAAATATCATATCGGTTGTTTTTGGCATCAAGAGTTCGATTCCAAGGTATCGCATAATTCTCACATGATATTGTTTGAAAGTTTCAGAGGAGGGCCTTAGCTATGGATCGAAGATTATTGATCCAATTATTGACCAAAAAAAACCCAATAAAGATTGACCTACAATTGGAACAATTTTTTTTTTTGTCAACAATTGAATTGACAAGAGTTAATTCATAGTCAATTCCAAAACGCAATTCCCTGGAGTTGAACTTTGGTAAGAAAGACAACAGAGGTGACACTCAACCACTTGACCAAAGACACTTCCCCATAATGAAAAAAAATTAATAATACTTTGATGGTAATTTTATATATTTCCTACCAAGCACGAAGTTCGAATATATTTCCGACTAGAACTTTCTAACACATATATATATATATAATCTAATACTTTTAATGATCTATTCTATGAGTATAATTACAAAGTTGTAAAAAATTACAACTAATGCCATTAGAAAAAATTTTAATTGTGAATTGAAAAAAATATTTAAAAGGCTATAACTTTCAATTTATTTTAAACAAAAGAAATATAGTTGTTACCTAATTTCAAACAAATAAATCATAAACAACATCTCATTAAATATGATAAACCAAATAAATTAAATATATAAAAAAGAATATCCATTATAGTGTATTTGTATATAAATAACCAATATTTGTATATGAATGTACAAAAGAGAATTGTACAAAATGCACATTTCTCTTTACCCCTTTGCAAAAATGTCCTTTGCAAAAATACCCCTCAAAATTTTAAAATTTTGATTTTACCCCTGATTTTTGTTTCATCTCAAAATTTTGTTAAGTTTAATAAGAAAATTCATTAAGATTTATAACTTATCTTTTTAAACCTAATAAATAAACTATTTATTAGGAATTATAACTTATCTTAATAAACCTTATAGATGCATTATTTTTAAAATTTCTGAGTTATGATCATTCTCGTGGGTTTAAGCATTTAATAAGTCTGTTTAGGGTATAATTTTTGGCTTGATTTAGTAGTTTTTATCATTTACTTAAGTTTTTCATATTTATAATTTATCTTATTATCGTAATAAATAATCTATGTATTAAGAGTTATAACTTATCTTATTAAACCTTATAATGATTTATTTTAAATTTTGAAGTTATAATTATCCTTTTGGGTTTAGGCATCTAGTAAATTTGTTTAGGGTATAATATTTAGTTTATTTTACTAATTTTGATTATTTTCTTGAGTTTATGCATCCAATGAGTCTATATATAATATTTAATAAGAAAAATTATACAAAATTTTGAGATTAAGAAAAAAAAATTCAAAAAAAAGCTTTTACAAGAAAAAAATCTGAGGACATTTTCGTTCATTAAGAGCATTTTGATAATGTCTCAAAGGACAGAGATAGCTTTTTAAATGTCCAGGCTGGAAGGGTATTTTGCAATTACAACTTTATAAAAATAATATTATTGTATAATTATAATAATGTATATAAATATAAATATATATTTTATTATTGTGCTCATATTATATATATATTTAGATATCATTCGTAAATAAATATAGTAATATGAAACAAATCATAGATGAATACGGGTAGAAAAAATTTGTATTTCACAAACACAAAATATGATATAGTGCATATAATTTATTTATGTTTACATAATATATATTTTTATTTTATAAACATATACTAGTTCTAAGCAAACAAGTGTACAAATTTCGTGGAGTCCTCCATCGGAGGTATGGTGTAGAGTTAACACAGATGGTGCTTCCAAAGGGAATCCAAGACTTACGTCGGCTGGAGGTGTTATTCAGGATGCTCAAGGGTTATGGTTAGGTGGTTTTGCTCTCAATATAGGCATTTGTTCTGCACCCTTGGCTGAGCTTTGGGGTGTTTATTATGGTTTATTTTTGGTTTGGGAAAAGAGCTGTTCACATGTGGAGTTAGAGGTGGATTCTGAGTTAGTTGTTGGTTTTCTTACGAAAGGGATTGGTGATTTTCACCCTCTTTCCTTCCTGGTACATTTGTGCCATGACTTCCTCAAAAAGAACTGGATAGTTTGAATTTCTCATACGTATAGAGAGGCAAACCGCCTTGCTGATGGTTTAGCTAATCATGCGCTTTCTTTGTCTTTAGGTTATCATTATTTTGATTGTGTTCCAGATTGTGTTAGTCATTTATTGGCTAAAAATTCTGATGGCTTGGTCCATTCACGTTTACTTTGTGCTCTATGATTTTTTTTTAAAAAGGTTGGGAGGCCATTTTCCTCCCTTTTGCTGATAAAATAAAAATAAAACAAGTGTAAGAAATTAAGTTTTAACAAAAACAAAAAAGTTAAAAAGAATGAGATAATAGTAATATGTATATACAAAAGTTACCTTATAAAAGTTTGATATTCATATAGATAGATTTGATATTCAGTCATAAAAATATGAATCATTGAATATTCGATAATTATGAGTCATTTTTACGTAGTACATCCGAGTATCCAAAATATGTTGGTTAGTGACTTGAATTTTTTAACAAAATTGCGAAATGAGTGCGATTTGAGTAAAAAAGTGATTTCCAGCGGTTTGGATTTCGATTTCCTGCTCTAATCTCTAATGTTGATTTTAATGGCATTTCAAAAGGCGATTGATGATAATTTTAAGGATATAGGGTGGGAAATTTCGAGATCAGATCTTGATCTCCAATGGAGGATGTTTCGCAATTCTTCTTGCCAGGTCCGATCTCTGGTATCTGCATAGAGATCAACATGCAGATTTTGGACCCTATGCGATGAAGTTTTTTTTTCTACTAATATCCGAGATCAGTCTCGATCTTATTATGTCAGGGAAGGATCAATGTTGTCAAAGGAAATAAGAATTTTATGGTGATTATCTGTTTGATTGGAGGTATCCGAGGTTTTAGGTAATTGTTGAACTTTTTCTTCAAATTTTAGGGTTTCTTTATTTTGATTTGAGGATTTTCCAAATTGAGTTAGGAGTGTGAGGTTATCAAGAGCTTTGATTTCTATTCAATTTCATATTCGATTCTGCGTTGAATTTAGTTTGGAATGAGGATTGTGATCTAATTAATAGAGTGAGGTTGTTTGGATTCATGATATTTATTTTTGGTACAATTCCAGATTCTTTTTCGGTTCGGAAATAAGGCAAACAAGTCTTTGGATAGGTCCCTTGATTTGCATATTCATATTCTAGATTATTCTAGCTCCTCACTGTCAATTCCTACTTATGATCCTTAATGATAATTGTTTACTATTGATCATTTATTCTTTCTTTTCGATGAGTTACTAGTTCATCGGCTATGTGAGAAAGTGTTCTTGGGAGAGTGTCATTTGATTTGGGTTGTCGTGTGACAACTGCTTTACTAAATCTTCAAGATGTCTCAAGGGAACGTCAAGAAAGTTAGGTATGAGTGGGGAATGGTTCGAATAAGCTAACTATCAAGATCCCAAAGTTTGATCATTCGGATCTGATAACAAGGTGTTCGAACGTGCTTATGGGTAGGTTTTGTAACCCGCTGAATCAAGATACCAATACCCTTATCTTCATGATGCCCAAAATCTGGAGAATGGAGGAGAGAGTAACTGGTAGGAGCCTGGGATTAGGGACGTTTCAATTCGATTTCCAAGTAGAGAAGGACATTGATGGGTGGATGATTTCAGTTGCTCATTGGAAGCCTAATGTGGATGTGAACTACCCATCTACTGGGTCGAAGTGGTGGGTGTGCCTATGGAGTATTGGGAAAAGATCATCTTTAGGACAATTGGGGAGTACCTAGATGTGTTGAAGAGTATTGACTTGAAGAATGGGTCGATTCTTCTTGCATTAGACTGCTTTAAACTGTTGGTCTTTGAGTCATTCATTGAATTCAATGAAGGAGTGAAGTCATGCATCAAATTCACTTATAAAAAGCTACATGGTTATTGTTCTGTGTGCAACACTCTTACTTATGTTGCATCTCGGTGTAAGAGGGTAATTAGGGTGGAAGAAGATGACGGTATCGATCACACATTCCAAAGAGAGCTCAGAGCTACAAACGAGCTCCCACTAATGGTGGAAGATCGGGTTCTAATGGGTATGAGGAACTTGTTGAAAAGCCTGTTTTAGAGAGAGATTATCAAAATTCAAAAAACCAGGGCTCATTATCAGAAGAAATTGATGGCTGCTAGTTGCCCAAGTCTTTCTGTTAGTGTTACAGCGAAAAGGCCACACAATAAGATTGAAGAGATGAATAAGATTACCGAAGAGGTGGTTGGGGTTATGGATTTGCCAATTCATATGAGGACATCTTCAAAAAAACCTTGGCTGAAACCATTATGTGAGGTTGAGTTGCGTGAAACTTCTTCTGCCTATAAAAAAGACAAAAATGCTTTATTTCAAGAGGAAAGTGACATAGTGGTCTCGTCCAGCCTAATTGTTGTCTAACAAGGAGATGCAAACAGTGATAATGTGGCTGATGTTGATGGTGTCCTTCTCACAGAGGAAGGTAATGAGATGCACACTGCAGAAGATTTAGCAATGGGGCAGACATATGATGGAGAGTTAAAGAGGATGTTTTGAAATTGTTGAATGATTTCCTACATGAAGATACTTTTGAATCTGGTTTGAATCAGACTAATATATGACTTGTACCAAAGATTTCTCGTCCAACTAACAATGTTTCAATTTAGTCTAATTAGTTTATACAATGTAAGTTATAAAATTATTTCAAAAGTGTTATATCTCATATTGAAGAAAGTATTACCAAAACTGATATTTGAGAGACAATTTGCCTTTGTTGTTGGTAGATTGATATAAGATAATATTCTAATTGTCCAATGAGGACTACCAAAGAAATTAAGGGCAAGTATATGACGATAAAGATTGAAATAAATAAAGCCTATGATAGGGTAGAGTGTAACTTTGTGAATAGGCTTCTCCAGAGGTTGAGATTTCATGTAGATTAGATTAAGTGCGTTATGTATTGTATCCGATCAGTGGAATATTATGTTTTGATTAATGGGGCTCCACAAGGTAAAATAATTCCAAAAAAGGTCTTAGACAAGGTGATCCGTTATCACCTAATTTATTTAATTTATGTACTGAGGTTTTGGTATCAATGCTAAGGGTAGCTGAATGAGATAATGAGATACGTGGGATATCCATAACTAGAGAGAGCCCGATGATAGCTTATTCTTTTGCAAGGCGAATACAGAATAAGCTCAAGCGATGACTAAGATTTTGGAGGAATATGAGAGAATTTCAGGACAAACGATTAACTTTGATAAATCATCAATTCAGTTTGGACACTCATTTCTGGAGGACATAAAAAGAGAGATCCAACAGATTTTGCGGATTCATAATTTAGGAGGTATGAGTTCTTATTTAGGAATTACAGAAAGTTTAGGAGGAGCAAAGACAAAGGCCTTTGACTTTGTGAGGAAGAATCTAATAAACATAAACTCACCATCCTATGGGTGGGGGAATATTTTATTTGAACGATCACTGGTAAATAAAAGGATTATAAAACGAGTTGGTACTGGATATTCGATCTCAATATGGAGGGACCGTGGATACAAGATGTTGTTCCAAGATTAACAATAGGGATAAGGTCCAATATTTATCCGGAGTTGACGGCGTGAACCTTTTTCATGTCAGTTTTTTGAACCTGCTGATGTCAGATTAAGTCTGGAAATTTTTATTCCAAGGAAGGACATAACAAATTATTGGGGGTGGAATTACTCGAAGACAAGTCATTATTATGTCAAGTAAGGTTACCAAATCGAAACTAATCTATCTTTTATTGATATTCATACTTCTAGCCCAAATTTTCAAGCTATACAGGCCAATGTGTGGAAGTTGAAGTGTCCTTCTAAGATATAACACTTCATTTGGCAGGCAATTTCTAGATGTATATATGTTAAGGATAATCAAAGACATCAAGGAATACAATGTGATCAAGTTTGCAATAGATGTAGTTTTGATGGGGAATCAGTAAACCATGCTTTATTTGAATGCCCTCCAACAATCCAAACATGGGCCCTTTCTAATGTCTCTTCTACAATTAACATATTCCCAGATCAATTGATTTTATCTAATATGGATTACATATTCTGGCGGTTACTAGTTAAAGAGGATAATATGGTTTTTCCATGGATTATTTAGAAGGCGAGGAACGAAAAAATATTTTTGAATGTAAAAAAAGATCCTAGAGATTTAATTCGACATGCAGAAACTGATGCATCTGATTGGCTTCAAGCCAGGAAAGATATCATCTCTACTCCTCAACTTGAGATTATTAGTCCAAGTCTGTTTTGAATGGAAGTATCACGTCCGATTGCAGCGAACCTAGGATTTACTGGTTATCGTTGCTTTGTTGATGGAGCATGGAGACCATCAGACATTCATTCTGGCCTTGGATGGTTATGTTTCCCTGATTTTGTAGAGGGAGCTTACATGGGAGCTCGTGCTATTTTGAGGAGTCTCTCAGCCTTACACACCGAAGTTGAAGCGCTCTTATGGATGATAACATGTCTTCTTTCTCTCGATATGATGGAGGTTGAGCTAGCAATATATTGTTCAAATATCGTGAAGATGATGTTAGCCCAAGACGAATGGTTGACTATTTCACCCTACATAGAAGATTTTTCGAGAATGAAGAGTTTGTTCATATTTTTCGAGACTGAAGAGTTTGTTCAGATTTTTTCTCCTTTCATGTAATTCCTAGATCTCTGAATCATAGAGCTGACTTCCTTGCTCACATTAGTAGAGAATCAACTTGTGTTTCAGACCTTGTATAACTTTGAGTTTTATCCTCTTTATAATTAATTACCCAGTTGACAAAAAAGAAGTTACTTGAATTTCTTAGTAATATCTCTAATGGTTTTAGGCTCTATTTGGCTGAATTGATACCAATTGAAAAATGCAGTTGATTCAATTATGTTAGTATGCGACGACAAAATCCAAATTAAGAATCAATCTATCGAGTGTACATTCAAATTTCTTTTAAAAATTTAAAACCTCTCAGACAAAAATCTCTAGGTATCACAGCTCATCCTTAGTCAGCTCTCTCCGACGCCGGCATAGACAAAGCTCGTTGGTGTCAAACCTTTCTTCCTACCGATTTTACAGCTTAAATTCTCTGTTCCACCTTCTATGCTCTGAATCAGTTTCTCTTGTTTCATCAAAAGATTTTGACCTTCACAACTTAAAACAAAAAGATGACTCAACAAGCTGTTTCACCGCCGATGATGATGATCTTTGGGTCAAACATGATCCAGACTTTTTCGGCGGTCTTGAACCACCAAGAACTATTCACTCGTTCCACCCTCCTCCACGACTTACAAGCCCTGCGTATTTAAACTTTTTTTTTTTTGCTCAGATGTAACCATGGTGTGCTCCGGTGTAGTCCTTACTTTCTTCATCTCTCCATCCTCTCCTTCTTTGTGCCCTGGGACACGAGACCATCGCGTTGTTGACCTCGTTTGCACCAACTTGTTTACCGGGAGTCTTTTCTTCCCATCTATTTGCCTAGATCGAGGTTTTGTCTCAGATTATTTCTCCCTGCAAAAATCCGGCAAACACTGAAGATACCCAAGCGCCGCCTATAGCAGTTCACCAAATCTCCGGCGAGATTTTGGTGATGTCTCATGAAATGCTGACGCTGCCCTCTACCATCTAATTTGGTGCTTCTCTAGGGTTTCTACATGCTTAGGTTTTGGATTTGTTAGACCTATGTGGGTCTCATTTTCATTAAGGTATTTGGTTAATTTTTTTCTAATAAGCCCATTGAATTTGACTTTTAAGGACAAACAATTTTCTATGGGCTTTAGACACAATATAAGTGGGTGTCATTTAGTATTAAGACTTCAAATACAAATAGAGTATACTTAGAGAATTTTAGTCCTAGTATTGTCCTCCCCATGGGAGAGAACCGTTTCTCTAGTTAACTCCATTCTTTGAGAAATATATTCAAAGCTCAATTAAAGCCGATGTTTCAACGAGCTCTTTTATTTGTTTGACTGTCCACAGTGGCGAAAGAACTCGGATTAGGTTAAAATTTGTTTTAGTTTCGAGACCGCTTATCCCACTACTAACCAAGATTCTGAATTTCTTCACCTGAATGTTTTTTTAATTTATGTAGTTCATTATGTATTTCGTATGTACACTATCATGTTTGATATATTTGGAAACGTTTAAAATCAATGTACTGAACTTCGTCAATGCTCCAACAACTACCAACCTTCGTCGTGGGACCAGCGTCATCTCCTCCTCTCCATCGGCAACAAATATGTGGTCAAGTATATTCATTATTTTAAACGTTTTAGTTTGTCTTTTTCATTCCATATAAGCTACTACAGTCTGCACGTTCAAACAGTACTTCTATATATTGTTTTAGTAGCATATATGAAAGACTTACTAGCTAATTACAATATGATGATACCTACACAATGAAAACAAAGTGATAAATAGAGATGTATTGAAAGAAGAAAAGTGAAGAGCCGTCTAGCGCAATTAGAGCATATGGATTATCTGAAATATGTAACATTTTAACCGATTTGTATCTTAATAATCATGGTTCTCGCTGACTCGAAAATTAGTAGGATTTCATGGTTTGTTGACCTGTTGAATCGGCTCGGGAAAAAAGTTTATATCTGGTTCAGAGCTCCTAGTGTTCATAACGTTTCTATTAAACCGAATTATAAAATAATATTAATAATAATCGAAATAACGTTGCAAATGTGAGAAGGAAAGTTTTTTGGTCGACTTGTATATCAATTTATGTGACACCCAAAGAAAAGAAAAAAAACACATTGTTAGGAGACTTGCGTTTTCAAATGTCTATTCTAGTACGTTTATTTTCCAATAAGGACGGTACACTTAATCGAAACCAAGTTTTATTATTAATTTGTTTGGTGTAGCTTGTGGTTTTGAAGCCATCCACAGACTCAGTCGGTTCGACAGAAAATTCATTGTCAGCTATACTAATTATGATACATTACATTTTTGTACGAATTATTAATTAATGTTTACCAACATACACAAACTTGCATTAAATTATACATTTTGAGTTAATTACAACTAAATTATAAATAAAGGTCCTCAAATGCAATTTTAAAATTTCTAATTATGTCCATAACTCTTTTAATCAACAAAACAAATTTCAATTTGAACCAAATCTACAGTAAAAAGATGCAAAAATAAAATCAAACAACCCAAAAAAATTACTGTCAAAATTATTTTTGTGTGTTTTAAGTATTTAGTTTTGCAACGGTTTTCTTTGAATTTGATTCAAGTAGAAATTGATTTGGTTAATTAAAAGAATTAGAGTCATGACTAAAAATTTTAAAACTGCAATTAAGAGCTTTTAGTTGTAACTTAGTTGTAATTAACCCAAAATATAAAATTTAATATCTTGTATGCAAGTTTATGTGTATCAGTAAACATTAGTTAATAATTTGTATATGAAACAGTATACACCTTCCGTTTCAAAATCATTAATATTTTAGATTTTCAAACATATTTAAAAAATTTATGAAATGACAATTTAACCTTAATTATTATTCTAATAAACATAATTAAGTAGAGAAAAGAAAAAAAAAATTGAGGGCAAAACAGAAAATATTAAATCATATATGCATTGAAAACTAAGAACATCTATCTTTTTGAAATAAAATTATTTTTGTGTGTTTTAAGTATTTAGTTTTGCAACCATTATTTTAAATTTGA
>WJSH01008777.1:9722-20013 GCA_009757365.2 Lepidium campestre | reverse complement strand
CTATTACAAATATCTAGATAGTTATATTACAACCTCCTTACTTCCTAGATTTTTTCTTATTCTCTAGATTTTTCTACTACAATATCTAGATATTTTTCTATTTGAGGAGGTGATGATAATTTTAGAAAGATTCTAGAATTTAAGCTTAATTTTGGGTTTAGTCCAATAAGAGTTTATTGGTCCATAATAAGACATAGCCCAAAATCAAGTTTAACTTCAATAGATGCCTCCAACCATTAAATTCGAATTGGTTCTCACCAAGGTGTAGCTGAACCAAGTGCCAAATATGTGAGCTGAAATCTCAAAATAATAGAAGATGGTCTTTTGTTTTCGGACAGAAACTGCAAGTGATACAAGCTAGGTCTTGGGAGATACTCCATTTGAACAAGTGGGCTTTGACTGGAAGTCTATCAAGAGTTGAGACCCAGAAATGAAATGAGTGTCGAGGAATGCATCCTTTGAACCAAACTAAATTGTGCCATCGGACTACCTCCTGTCTCGGTCTGATTACCTCCCATGTGAGTTTGGATGAGAAAAATGTGCGGGCAGTGCCATTGATTGTCCAGCAATATTTGTCATTTCCATTGCCAGCAGCAGGAAGCTTAGTTGACAGAAGACCAGTCCTTAGAGCTCTCAATTCTGAGTTTCAAGATCTATAAGAAGGAAGAATTCAGGATCCATTGTTGCAGCCTTGATTAACCACAACGTCTATTGGTATACCAGTAAGTTGTGGCCTTTGTGACCCAATAATAGAGATTAAAGGACCAAGAGCACATCATGAGTCATACCAGTAACTTGCTTTCATACAATCTCTAATGTGGCAATGAATAAATTGTTGTGCAAGAGGTCTGAGATGCAGCAAGGACATCCACATCCATGATGAAGGCTTTGATGAATCTACAATCCAAAAAGAATCTTTAGCAAGTATGTGTTTAGTGTTCTAAGTTACCCACAACGAGCCACTCGAAGAGAATAGTAGCCAAATTAGTCGAAGAAGCAAAGTTTTGTTCCATGTAGATAAACACCGCAGTCCAAGACCTCCTTCAGATTTAGGAAGACATACAGTTTTCCAAGAAATTTTGGCACTTGTACGTGTAGAAGTGTTCCCTGACCACAAGAACCGAGTGCACAATCTCTCTATTCTCTTGATATATCCCTTTGGAAGCCCAAATGCTAAGAACCAGAAATTTATGTAGCCGTAAATGACTAACTGTAGCAACTGGAGACGACCTGCAAAAGAGAGTGACCGAGTAGTTCAGCTATTAAACTTTGCAGAAACAGAGTCTAACAAAGGTGAGTATTCACCCATCTTCAACTTCCTATGCATCAACGGCAGCCCCAAGTATCTAACAGGTAAGAAACCCTTCTGAAAGTCCAGTCCAGAGATAACTGCAAGGTCTTGTGGGTTTAAATCCGCAGTGAACAAATAAGTTTTTTCCTTGTTCATTACCAATCCAGAAATCACCTGAAAGTCCTCAAGCACCCAAGTTATACCTTGCAGAGACTGAGCAATCCCATCAAAGAACACCATAACATCGTCCACAAAAGCAAAGTGAGTGATTTTGGGGTCCTTTGCTAGAGGATGAAGGCCAATATTTCCTGCAGAAAACTCAACATCCAATATATTTCCAAACAGCTCCGTAGCAATAACAAATAGAGAGGGAGAAAGAGGATCTCCCTGTCTTAATCCGCAGGTGCCTTTGAAGTGCCCATATAGGCTACCGTTAACCATGATGGAAAATGAGGTTGAAGTGAGACATTGGCTGATCCAATTGATGTATGATGGTGGAAATTCTGCTGTCCTAAGAATTTCAATGATAAAGTCCCATTTGACCATGTCAAAGGCTTTTCTTAGATCCACCTTTAAAAGACCTTTTTTTGAAGTATGCTTCCGGTTGAAACCTTGTACCAATTCTGATGCTAGCAACACATTTTCAACTAGTAACCTTTCTTTTACAAAAGCTGATTGGGAGTTGCTCACAAAATCCGGAAGAATTGCTTGTAGTCTCTTGGCTCAGAGCTTGGAGATTACCTTGTACATGGCATTACAACAAAAGATAGGTCTCAAGTCTGCCAATTTATCTGCACCAATTTTCTTTGGGATTAGAGAGATTGCAGTAGCATTTATTTGTTTCAACATCTGCCCACTGTGAAAGAATTCTTGGACTACCTCAGTTACTCTTCCCCAACAACACTTCATGACTTCTTAAAGAACTCTCCCGTGAAACCATCAGAGCCGGGTGTTTTGTTATTTGGCAAAGCAAACACCTCAGCTTTGATCTCTAAGTCAAGGAAAGGAGCTTCTAGAGCTGCTTTTACCGTAGTACTGCATCTAAAATGGGTTAGTGCCCGGATTCTAGCCAATTTATGTGCATCAAGTGGACTGGCCTGACCACCTAACATTTGAGAGAAATAATCAACACAATGGTTTTGAATAGCTGCAGGTGTATCAAGTCTGGTATCACTGTCCCGGATAAGATAATAAATGTGGTTAGAAGCTCTTCTCATGGTCATGATACGGTGGAAGTATGAGGTGTTCATGTCTTCTTCTTTCAACCATTTGACACAGGATTTTTGCTTGAAGAATCTTTCTTCCGCTTCAACCAATTCATACCACTTAGAGTGGGCAAACCTTTCTTCTTGGACCATCATACTTGAAGGATCACTCAACAGCACATTCTGACAGTGAGTAAGAGTATGCTTAGCTTCAACAACTCTTTGCTCAATATTTGAGTAATGTGCCTTGTTCAAAATTTTCATCACTTTCTTCACCTGCTTTAGCTTTTTCACAAATCTGTACATTGCAGAACCATAGAAATCTTGTTGCTGCTAACTGTGTGTTAACGAGGGCAAGAAATCTTGATGGAGCAGTATGAAGTTTGAGCAACGAAAGGGTCTATTTGCTGGCGCAATAAGCTCACCTAGACTGACACACGCTGGGGAATGATCAGAGATGAAAGGCTCTTCGAATTGTCCAAAAGACATCAGATACTGCTGAATCCAAGAATCATTAACCAGAATACGATCAAGCTTTTTGGCGATTAGGTTGTCATCTTGGCAGTTCCACTAAGTAAGGTGATGACCTTTGTAAGAAAGATCAAAAATCGCAGAACTCATTAGGCAGTTTTGGAAGTCACGCATGCCACTAGTTATCCTTGTGTTGTGACGTGCATCATCAATCGGGTTTAATGACTGGTTGAAGTCACCAAGTGTTACACACGATCTGTTCACAACTCTCGGGTCTGTATGAATATCAATAAGGTCTTTTCATAGTTGCCTCCTACCATATTTACAGTTTAGTGCATAAACAAAAGTTGCAATAAAAAAGTGCTTCTTGGGAGGAAGCTTTACTAGGCAGCTGATCGCTTAGTTTGACTTGAAGATACCCGAAACGGAGGTGGACTTCTCCCAAATTATCCAAATCCTACCAAGCTCAACATACTCATAATTACCGACAAAATCTATATATGGGAATGTTGCTTGAAGAATACGCTCTGAATTTTCTTCTTTTACCATAGTTTCAATGAGACCACCAAAAGGAGATTTATGCTCATGAAACTATCTCTTGAAATTCCTGCGTTTTATTGGGTCATTAAGACCCCTAACATTCCAACAGAAGATGTCCACCATAAAAAAAAGGTTAGTGGTTAGGGCAAATGCCACGGCTTTGTCCCTGTTTATCAAGTTTCTTCTGCATTCTCTTTGAAATAACTTGCATAAATTGCTCATCTGGGTCTGCATTGCCATCTGCAGAAAGTCCTTCAGATTCTGATTCATCCAAAGAAGACAAATCTGATGTAGTAGCATACTCGATTTCCTTTCCTTTGTGAGAACCAACATTATGAGATGGGTGTATAGGAGGTTTTTCCTTCCCTTCCGAAATAACCAGAGCAGAGCTCTTAGTTGCCTTATCTTTCGATTTCTTGGATGTAGTCTTTCGTTTGGCATCAACCAGAACTGAGAGCGGGGCAATATGATCCTTTGTGACAGAAGATAGAGGCTTGGACTGAGTAGCAGCACCCAAAGGCTGAGTAGCTTCTGCAGCTGGCAAAGGCTGAGACAAAGAGGCACCATCCTTTGCTATGGGAGCTAGTTTTCCAAGACTTGGCTCATCGCAGGTAGAAGTGGTAGAGGCAACATTATTTGCATTAGCTTGAACTGCTTTCCTAACAAACTCACGCTTAGGAGCAAAATGTTTTCTCTGACGTGGACAGTTTGTAGTGTCATGTCTTGTTGAGTTGCAAGAGGAGCAAGTAACTGGAGCTGTACGGCATCTCTTGAGACTATGTCCTACCTGCTTGCAGAACTCACAAGTGGGAGGAAGCCAAGGACAGTGGATCCCAATTCTGCATATTTCACCATTGGCAAATTGGATGTTCACAGCCTCAGGGATAGGAACATTAGGGCCAACAACAATGAAGACTTTGGATGTATCCAGATTTGTCATGTTGGCTGTTGAAGGATGGAGATGCAGTGGTTTCTCGATTACCCCAACAACATGCTCTAGCCCTTCAACTGAGAATAATTGAGCTGAAACTTTAGAGAACTCAAGCCAAACAGGAACAGAGCTTAATTTTGGGATCACAGGAGATGCACCAGGCTTCCATTTTCCCACAAACATAGCTTGGTTATCAACGTGCCAGATATCTTGAGCCAAAACTCTCCTTCGAGTTTCAAGAGAATGAATTCGGATGAGATAGGAAGTATCTGATTGCTTACTCACTATGATATCACGAAGCTTCCTACTCAAAATGGCATTTAAAATGGCGTGTAGAGCTCCTGGAGGAGGCGCAGAACCGTGGAATTGAGCAAGGATAAAGTTCTCCCAGCGATGTTTATTCTTGGTAATGACCTCATCAGGAATCTTGACACAGAGTTCGCCAGATTCAAGGAGAAAAGGTTTCCCTTTCCTCTGCATTCTTGTACCATAAGTTGTAACTAGCTCTGCCCAAGAAAAGGCATTTGAGGTAGCATTATTAGAGATTTGCTGAGAGTCAGCAGAGCTAACATCAGAGATTATCTATGTTACACTGGTATTCGGTGATAAACTTAGGTTGGTTCCAGAAGCAGATGGAGCTTTTACAAGGACCGATTCCTCACAAATAGAGGTGGAATCATTGTTCACCGGCGTTGAAATCGGCGAGATACAAGAGGAGTGGCTCACGGGGAGGCTCTGAGGTGGGATAGGGTTGGGATTTTTGGGATCTGGGAAATTTTTAGAGGTGGAGTTGATTTCAGAGGGGAAGAGGATGGACGGTGGGGCTTGCTGGGTGATTTTTTTCTCTTGGCCATTGGGGTCAGCCGGCAACGGAGGCCAGGGACCGGCGTCGGAGTTGAAAAGAGGTGAAGAAGACTTTCGCTTTTTGAGTCGCGAAAGGAGAGAGAATTTTTATTAATTCCGTTTTACCTTCCACAACTTGTTGATGATTGTTCTTCAAATATTTGGAGGGAAAATGGAATTCACTGGTTTTCGTCTTCTCTCAGTCGCCTTTCTTGACATGGTAAACATATAACTCGGATTGTTACAACTTTTCTACTGCTGTTACGGTCTCGGATACGTGGAGAAGAAGAATGGTCGAAGCCACAAAATCGTGAGGTTTATAGACACTAGATTATTTAATTACATTGTAAAAAAACGATTTTTCTGGTACAAAATCTACGATATTGAGTCTGAGTCATGGAGGACTCTTGATATAACTCCACTGTGGTCTATATGGTTTCATGGCTTAGGCATTACTGTAAAGGGAAACACATACTGGTGTGTTAACAAAACGACAGCAACAAATGAGAACCGCTTATGCATAATCTGTTTTGATTTTACAAAAGAGAGATTTGGACCGCTTATGCATCTGCCGTTTAAAGCTGATGTTAATGAAAAGAATGTGATTTTATCTTGTGTTAGAGAAGAGAAACTTGCGGTTTCAGTTCAGCACCACAGACCAAATGCACACGGTTTTGAGATATGGATTACGATTGAGATTGAAGCTGAAAAGTTGTCTTGGAGCAAGTTCTTGACGGTGACTATGGGACCTGAATTTTCATACACACTTGAGAGTTTTATCATTGAAGAAGAAAAGAAACTCGTCGTCATTGGTTATGAAGATGATGGCAAAATTACCATCTTTGGAGGGTTTGGATACGTTAGAGAACTTGATCTTCCTGAAGTATTTGCTGGGAATGACCATTGGCAATGTATGTGTGCTTATGTTCCAAGTTTAGTGCAAATCAAGCAACCTGCAAGTGGCAAAAAGAAAAAAACAAGACAATTCAGAAAATTCAGAAAAGCGTCGATATGATGAAAAGATGTTGAGACTTGCTGCATTTGAAAAGCTAATGATGAAGAAGCCACGGGGACTAAAGCTTGGCCTCAGAAGAAAAAAATTGAGAATACGAGATAGTTAAAATCATTTTACAATGCTTAATTTCAATTTACGTTTTTCATTTACAAGCCACTAGTGTATGTAAAAATTGAAAAATTTAGATTAAAAAGTAGGCAAGGAGAAAATGATAAAAAAAAATTTATATGGGGCATTTGTCCCACCGAGTTCCTTTTTGCATCCGCCTGTGATTATGAATCGATCCAATTATTGACAAAAAAAAATGTTAGTTTTATCTATTGTTTAATACATCATTATTTATTTGAAATATTAAATGAGAAGCATTACTTATTTAAATGATTGGAAAAAAAAAACTAACGGTACCAAAAAAAGAAAAAATTGTCATAAGTGGGGTTTGAACAATCATTTTCTAACCGAACTTTTTCTATCGTGTCGGTTTATATATGAACATAGGTGCCATGCATAAATTTAATTTCGGTGCCTAAAAATTTAGATTATCAACATGAACTTTAAGTTTTGTGCCAAAATCAACAGACTGTTAATAACGTTAGTCAACGGTTAAATCTCTGTTACGAGGCCGTTAAGCGACACATGTCAGTAGTAATAGTGCAAGAAAATGGTCATTTTCAAACCAAACTTTTCATATTGTGCCGATTCTAATATCAAAATTAAATAAAATTAAATTAAATTAAATAAAAGTAAATAAAAATAAAATAAAAATTAAAAATAAATTTGTCAGAAGTGGGGTTTGAACCCACGCCCTCGTAAGAGGACCAGAACTTAAGTCTGGCGCCTTAGACCACTCGGCCATCCTGACTTTGAAAATTTTATTCACGCAACAGTAATATATATTTATAACTCAATATGAATCAGTTTTCATCAATGGAATTTCGTCATTACCAATTCTACTGATCATAAACTACTTATTTGTAATGGATGATTATATGAATTCAATATAATTATGTTTTGTCGGAAAAAAAAAACTTTGTTCTGTTTCTAATTCTTACAATTTTCATTATAGAGTTCATATACTCTGTTTTTGTAAAATCCTAAATCAATGGAACAGTGTTTTGACGGCAAGAAAAACAATAAATAAAATAGCATCGATTTATACACAAGGAAAGCGATATATTAAGTCAAAAAATACATAAACCGACACATATAGTAGACCAAGAGAATGATTACAACAACACAAATACACAACAAAACAAAACAAAAAAAGCAAAGTTGTTAAGTAAAATTCGAGATGAGTTCTAACACTTTATCTTTTAGATTTACTAATTCACAACACAACCCACATTTTAAAAAAACCAGAGCATTGCACTCATATGAAAAAATAAACCCACAAAAAACCTCTAATCCTTCTTCTTTGCCTTCAAAGGTCCCCTTGGGATTTTACTCAATACCTTTTCATCCAACACAGCGTATTGCTTCTTCAACTCAGCCATTGCTTTCTCACCGTATGGGTCTATTTTGTCTTCGTACTTGTCGTAAATAAGTGGAACAGTGAAGAGTAGTACCAGAGCTGGATTAATCAAAAACCATATCCATTCATCAGCATTATTTGAATAAAAGAAAAAGAAGTACCAATGGTAAGTTGTTACCTATGTATGCCAATGTCATGAAACTACAGCATCCACCCAAGATTGAGAGAACCCATAATCCGGCTATAGCCTAATTCAATCAAACAGTACAATTATTGTTAACCTTTGAAAAAGAGAAATTAAGAGAGGAGAAGTAGTCCTGGATAGTTTTAACTTACAGAGAGGAATTTCTTGAGATCCCTTCCAGATGCAATCTCATGAAGAGAAGAGAACCCACGGTTGATTTCGATTCTGAGCCCCGAAACAAGCTGAAGAAGTGGTTCTTCAGGGATATGAACTTCAGGAATCTTTGGTGGGGACCTGAAAAGAAAATGAATGGTGTCAACATAAGCTTGCTCTTAGATGTGAAGCAAGCAAGAGATTTTCACAGGATCAAATAAAAACTTACTTGTGAATGAACATGGTTGCATTAGACCATAGAAACAACCCAGCAAGAGCAACAATCGTAACGTGACATAGCAGAGTGAGAAGATGATACTCCACTAATTCAAAGAGCACCCAAGCTACTGTAGCACCACCAAATACACCACCTGATATCTTCTTGTTCTTCCACATAAATATATCAGCAGCTGCAATCAGAAAGATCATTTACCAGATTAGGGTTTTATAAATCAAATACGTATAACATCAAAACTATCAGAAAATCAGAAGATCATTAATACAGTTCCAATTTTCAATTCCCTCAAACTAATTCAAACAGAAATGGAAATCGTATCAGAAATCATAGTACAAATCTATGCAGATTCAAAACTATGTACATCATTGAATAAACCACCCTCTTAACCCCACAGAAAACCACCGATCCCTAAAACGAAGCATCAAGCCATCGCAAAAGAAATCGAGAAAAAAATAACGAAACGAAAACATACGTTTTCCGCCACCGAGAACTTTATGCACAGGCCTCTCCCTGCCGAACAAACGATAAACCTTCGATTTCAGAGACTTTGGAGATGAAGATATCTTCTCCTTCTCATCATCCGACGATGATGATGACGAAGACGAAGAATCACCTTTGTGGTGGATCTTCTCCGATATTTTCTCCATTAACGATTCCCTCTCTACAACCTCCACCGCTGGATCCAATTTAGGCAGCGGTTCCTCGTTTTTATGATCATCCACCATTGTTTCCGATCGATTGATGTATATCTTTAGCTTCCGATTCAAACGAAGAAGAACAATCTAACTTTCTTCGACCTCTCACAGAAGTTTCTCGAACGAAGGCTAAATTAGAAGGACGGAATTTAAAATCAATCTGAACCGTTGAATTTATATTTTTGATCTGAGCCGTTGGATTTTTCGGATACAAACCTACTCCTTAACGACGCTTCGGGAAGAGAAAAAAGGCATTGGGTTGTATTTTTATATGACCGAGATTTGACGTCGTCATAGTTAACGGCTGCTTATGCCACGTGTGTTTAACGGTTCCGTCATTAGATGGTTATTTAATTCTCGGTTTATTGTTGCGTTCAGGTGTCACTCAGCTAGACCGTGAGTCGGTCCAGCCACTGATCTTGTGACACGTGGTAGTATTGGAGCCATTAGATTCAGTGAATCATGCACGTTTGGTCTGCATCAAAGGACAATGAATAATAAATAAAATATTTTATTTTGATAATACTGAATTAAAAAAATATTATATCAAGGAAGTAGGAACCGTCTAATGTGATTTTAAAAGTTTAAAATGATGTGTTGTAAATTGAACTGTTCTAAAGTGAAATGCATAATTTTTGACAAGTGTTCTAAAGCGAAGTGCACAATTTGACAGCATTATATTGGTTGATGTGGGCCCAATGGGACAATGATAAAGCCCAATTATATCATCCGCATACGTCCAAGTGCAAGAAAAAAGGAGACTTGATTCAAAACCGGTGGTTCTAGCCAAAGCATCTTAGTCTAATGGTTTAGGTGGTTCAGTGTCCAGTGTTTCATTTGGCAAGTAGAGAATCCAACTTCCCAAAACCTCTATTAAGAAGTAAGAATTGATGTGTTTTTCTGATCGGGCTCAAATGGTTTAAATGTTAACCATTTAAGAAAAAAAATTTTATTGGAGGGTTAAAATATGAATTCAGATATATATTCAACAATCAGTGTATTTTTGATTGGGTTCATACCGATCAAAATGACTGATCCAAAATACGTTAGAGTGACATTCAAAGTCATATATGAGATTATTCTGATCAATCATCTTGATCGGTTTGAGCCCGATCAAAAGTATACAAATTATCGAATATGTATCTGAGAATATTTTGATTGGTCATCATGATCGGTCTTAGCCCGAACAAAAGTACTCGTCTCTGGTTACAAGGATAAAATCGGTTAAACATTAATATAAAGATTATATCAACAAAT
>WJSH01008776.1:9268-23736 GCA_009757365.2 Lepidium campestre | reverse complement strand
CATATATTAAATAAGTTCAAATGGAAATTCAACTAAAATTTATATAATAGTTTGCTAGTAATTAATTCAAAAAAAGTGTTATGTCGAGAATCTTTGCATCTCGCAGTAATTTAACGAGGCTCTATCATGATTTAAAACCCAATAAACTGACAGTCCCTCTGTAACCCAATTCTTAAACTCCTAACAATATTACTTAGAGCAACGCAATTTTCTGAAATCGAACTCCAGTGGAAAGAAAACATATATGAACATTTAACCACTTGACCAAATGCATTTTCTCAACATCAATATTTATAATTTTGAAAGTATTATTTTGTATAAATTTTTTTCAGTGACTTCTTTCTTTCTTACTTTAGGCACCAACTAAATTTGTTTGCTTTCGGCCAGCCTAACCTAACACAAAACAATTTCAAGGCTACAGCCTAACGTGATTAAATTTTATAATCTTATTTAGAACCCATGTTCTAAAAATCCCCGTCTATCTCTGATTACTCCCCGATTAATTGCTAGATCCATCCTATCCGCCTCGATTAATGACTAATCCCTTAAAAAATCGGTCATCCGATTATTCCTCGCCTAATCTGATTAATTTCCATATAATCCGATTAATTTCTGCCTAATCCGATTACTTCCCGTTTAGATTGGAAGTATAAAACATTTTTTTTTTATTATTACTCAGACATTAAGATTGAAATTTTTTGATAATCTACAATAGTTTGTGTTCAAAATTTTAATAAAAATCATAAAATTTTGTTTTTATAATATGTTTTTATGTGTTTACAGTAATTTGAAAACAATATTATATAAAATTTTAACTATAATAGATTAATATGTTTTTAAAACATTAAAATAGCCCAAAAACTAGTCTCTGATTAATCCCCGAGTTTAATCCGATTTTTTGATTAATCGCTAAGCCCATACCAAACGGCCGATTAACGCCTAGCTATTTTTCGAACAAGGTTTAGAACACACTCGCACTGTTTTATTAAGATATCAAAGGCCTTTATTTTGTATTTTTTTACCGAAAAATATGGGAAAATTGGTAATTAACACAACTCAGTTAGTTGGTGCCACGTGGCTGGCAAGATATCATAACGATAAGGTTTTTCACCATAAAAGAGATGCATTTTTACCATCATTGAATAAATTGACAGCTGAGATGCAATGTGTACTCTGGACCCTCAAAAGTATCCTTAACTAGATTATAATCGAGTTGAATTATGGATGGTATCACTGAGTAAATAGAATAGTAAATACAATATCTTTTAATTATGTTAAGTGTATATTTCCTGTACATAAACCTACGATGTACTCTGTATATGTATTCTCATTACATGAATAATAGAATTATCTTGGATCATTCTCCATATGGTATCAGAACAGTCAAACGATTATTGACCTAAAATTCTTTTTCCTCCTCCTTCTTTCATACTTCTTTCTTTTTCGCCTCCATTCTGTCTCTGTCTCTTTTCCTTTTTTCAATGTCGACATCTCCTTCTTCTACACTAGTCACCTCTACTGATACAGTTACAATTAATGGTACTGTTCTGCTCAACGTGAATATGGCCAATATCACCAAGCTTACTGCTTCTAACTACTTGATGTGGAGCCGTCAAGTCCGTTCTCTTCTTGATGGGTACGGTCTTGCACCCTATCTCGATGGATCTCTCACCGTTCTCACTCCAACCACTGCAATTTCCACTACTGTAAATCCAGAATATGTTATGTGGCAACGTCAGGATAAGCTTGTTTTCTCTGCTGTTATTGGTAATGTTTCTATAGCGATTCAACCTCTATTGGCTCATGCAGTCACATCCACAGATGTCTGGACCACTTTAGCCACCACGTACGCTACACCTAGCAGGGGACACATCAAGCAGCTTCAACATCAACTCAAACAATGGACAGAGGGCTCTAAAACAGTTGATGAATACATTCAGGGTATGGTTTCCAGATTCGATCAGCTAACCTTACTAGGTAAGGTTCTCAATCATGAAGACCAGATTGATTACATTCTACAAGGTCTCTCTAAAGACTTCAAGAGTGTAGTTGATCAAACAAATGGGCGTGATTCACCACCTGTGATCCCAGCTCTTCATGAAAAGTTACGAAACCATGAGGCCTCTTTAATGTATCTTCCTGCACCAGCCACGTTTCCCATCACTACTAATTACGCTCACAACCGTAATAAGCCAGCCGATCACAACAAACACCCTCACAAGTCCAATCAACAATGGTCTAACAATCGTTCGTCTGATCAACGTTCTTATCGTCTGCATATGGGCAAGTGCCAGATATGTGGCATTCACGGTCATTCTGCCAAGAGGTGTAATCAACTTCAGGCTTACACTCACCAACAACAGCAAGGTCCATTGCTACCTACTCCCCCAACACAGTGGATGTCTTGTGCTAATGTTGCGATGACCACTCCTCAACCATGAGTTATGGATTCCGGAGTTACTCACCAGATCACCTCCGATCTTCACAATTTTTCTTTACATCAACCCTACCTTGGTGGTGAAGAAGTGATGGTGAGCAATGGCTCAATGCTTCCAATAACCCATACTGGCTCCACTACTCTTAACTCTCCTCAAAAGTCTATATATCTTAATGACATCATATATGTTCTGGATATTCATCACAATTTGATTTCGGTATATAGATTATGCAATACTAATAAAGTATCGGTGGAATTTTTCCCTGCTTTTTTCAGGTGAAGGATCCCAGCTCGGGGTCTCATTACTCCAAGGTTGAACTAATGCGGAGCTGTATGAGTGGCCAGTCACAAACACGGTTTCTTTCTTTGCTACGCCAACTGTGAAAACTACAATTTCACAGTGGCATTCTCGCCTTGGTCATCCCTCTCTTTCTATTTTAAACTCTATGATTTCTAAGTTTTCTTTGCATGTGTCTACTTCTCATTCTTTATCCTTGTCGTGTGTTGACTGTTTGAGTAATAAGAGTCATAAACTTCCATTTACCCAAACATCAATTACTTCTACTTGTCCATTACAATATCTTTTCCCAGATCTTTGGACATCACCAGTTTTATCTGTTGATAATTTCAAATATTATCTCATCATAGTTGATCATTTTACAAGGTATATTTGATATTATCCACTTCAATTAAAGTCCCAAGCCAAAGAAACATTCATCCGATACAAAAGCCTTGTTGAAAACACATTTCAAACCAAAATTGGAACACTTTTCTCCGATAACGGTGGAGAGTTTATTGTCCTTCGCACCTTTCTTGTGGATTCTGGCATCTCTCATCTCACCACCCCTCCACACACTCCGGAACATAATGGTATGTCTGAGCGCCGTCATCGATATATTGTTGAAACCGGTCTCTCACTCTTATCTCAAATATCATGGTCTTCTAAGAAAGAAAAAGGCATCGCACATTCTTCAATAGAAGCAGAGTATAGATCCGTTGCAAATGCGTCTACTGAAATGAGATGGGTTTCATCTCTTCTACATGAACTTGGTATTACTATCCCTGATGTTCCTGTGATTTATTGTGACAATTTGGGTGCCACATATTTATGTGCAAATCCAGTTTTTCATTCAAGGATGAAACATTTGGCTCTTGACTATCATTTCATTTGTAATCAAGTTACTTCCGGCACCTTGCGTGTCGCTCACGTCTCCTCCAAACACCAGTTGGTTGACGCCTTGACAAAGCCTCTCACACGAGCTCTGTTTCATGATCTTACATACAAGATTGGTGTGGCAAAACCCACTTCATCTTGCGGGGGGTATATCACTGAGTAAATAGAATAGTAAATACAATATCTTTTAATTATGTTAAGTGTATATTTCCTCTACATAAACCTATGATGTATTCTGTATATATATTTGATACACAGAGTTTTAACCCTAGAATCTACTGCAAGTGCACAGCAAAACGAAGTAGTACTTTAGGGATCGAATCCACGAAGACCAAGTTATTACACTATCAATCTCTTTAATCAAAATTCAAGCTAAAACAAACGAAGTGGTTGTGGTGATTGTAACAAAAAAAAAAGCAAGCAAGAAACAATATAAATTCAGATAAATAAAAGCATCAAGTCTAGGGAATTCATCGGGAAGTCAGGAACCTAAATCAGGGCATTATTCAAGGAACAAATAAAAAAACAATTCTTGAACACAGAACACTAATGTATAGCAAATCCACTTATGTGGCATCGACTACTATGTTCAGCAACCTAGCATTCTAAACTTCTGTTTGAACCTAGAGTTCTAAACACGCATTAAAGTTCAAGTCCGATAAGTTCACAATCCACCTTAACATCAGCTTTTGTTGGCTAACGATGAATTGCTCATCTAAGTTCTTTCAGGCGATTAATCAGGCACTTCTATGTGTTAAACAACCTATGTTCATAAGCTAGGTAGCTAATCTAACTTAAGCTTTAAGAACAACTATAGATGAAGAAAACTTAAGATAGAATCCCTATTTCGCCCTAATTCATTGATTTCCAAAATTCCTAGAAACCCTTAAACTTGATTGGAAAACTTCTAAGACATAATAGAAAAGAACACAACAATAGATGAAAAAGAATTCATAATAAAAATTGCAAAAGAAACAAAAGGGTTCAGAAATCTTCTACAAAAGGTTGCAAAGTATGAAATCTTCTCCCTAGAACAAACTAAAAGTGGCTCCTGTAAATTATGAAAGTTTGTCCTCAAAAAGAGGAAAAAACCTAGTTCTAATAGTGTAAAACGCGTTCTGGTATAACTTGAATCGAACCATATTGAAAAGAAACAAAAAACATGATTTTGGGGCGAACCGGAATCATACCAATCGGTCTATAACTGGACGGATCGGTCCCTTGATGTTTCGCATTTTCTGCACAATTCTGGGACCGATCGGTCTAAGTGTAATTTCAGCTTTTTCTCCAGAATAACCTATGTTCAGTAAAATTGTCATAACTTCCTAACCGCTTTTCTGAATGCCCTCAAACCAACACCAAATGAAAGCTAACTCTCGTGGCTATCTTGTGTCAAAATTTCAGCTCAATCCAACGGTGGAAGATCTTTCAAAGCAATCCAAACTTCTACGTCTCTTCATGATTCTGCATCTCTATATGCTAGTTTTCACTCCAAATAGCTCATTCTCTCCAAATGTGACATATGACCTGAAAGGACTCGATAATAGACTAAAAGAATCTAAAACACATACTTTGACTCAATAAAAGATACAAAACAAATGTTAGAAACTGACAAAAACGCAGTTTATCAATATTCTCATTACATGAATAATAGAATTATCTTGGATCATTCTCTATAGATGGAGGGGAAATTGGTGGATGTGTTCCAGAATCCAAAGAAGTGGCCTCGATTCCGTACACTTCTAAATCGATTCCATGACTTTCATTGGTGCAGCGTGGAACTGCACCTTTGGCACAGAGCTCGTCCAAGCCTTGGATTGCCTTAGATGACATGTTCTCTAAGCCTACTTCACGTGGAGAGCTAATGATTGAGGAGGACTTCTGTTTTTCCCTTTGTAATTATGTTATAATTTGGCCCAAATGTTTAGGCCTTATTTTATGTTTAATTAATTAGATTTGTAAATTTAGGCTCATTAGGATTAGAAAGACTAGATTTATTATTAGGTTTTCTCCACTAATTATTTGGCTCACTTGTTTAGGCCCATTAAGAATTAGGGTTTCCTTAGGATTCTTATATAAGTTGTAAACCCTTGTACATTTTGGACAGTTGACGTTGAATGAAAATACAGAAAACGAGAATTTACTCTCTCAGAGAATCCTAGAGTTTCTAGGTCCTTTTTTGAAGATTGATTTGATTCACTTCAAGGAAGATGGCGAGTCTCTTGGTGGATTCTTGGTGGATTCCATTCTCGAGATTGACTGGTGCCCTTCTAGGTTTGATTCGATCCACCTAGCTAAGAAGAAAGGTCCTTAGGTTTGATTAAATTCATCTAGATTGAGCTTTATCTATCCATCGATTCTTCATCACCTCCACCATCGCCTCTCTCATCTCTTCATCAACCGTCATCCACTTCTATAGATATCTCTTTGAGATCATTTATCTCTTGTCCGCTTCCGCGCTGCACCAGCTTGGTATCAGAGCCAAGGATCAGCATCTTAGCCTGATCGTCCATCTGTTTGCCATCACCTCACTATCAATCACCACAAAGGTATATTCACACTTTACCTTTGGTATGCCTAAATTCATCTCACCCACGACCACTGCACACCATACTCCCCTTGATCTTGAATAGATGCTCGATGAACTCATGAGAGTTATGGTTTCGACCCAAGCCCTTGTGGATCTAGCCTCTCACACCGCCATTGACACCAATACTGTCTTCACCACCACTTTTGATGATGTTAAGTCATTGAAGGAGTTTCATGGACCACCAATCTATGATGCTTATGAAGATGGAGTCAATAGAGGGCCTGAAGTGGATCTTAATCAAGTTCTTTATATTCAGGAAAGGAGCCTTGAACTTAAAGCTGCAGAACCGGACTCAATAAAAGAATCAAGGCAGCCTTCAGGAAAATGCAGAGAGGACATACAGGTACTCTTTGACGTGTTTCAGCCGAACCAGACGGAATCAAGCCACGTTTTTAATTTCTGTGGATTCTTGACTCACTCAGTGAGTTCCACGAATTTTAATCATCTCAAAATAAGTCCGGAGCTGAAAGATATGTACTTTAGAAGTTGGCCAATCTGCAGTAAAGACGACTGCGCATCACGGTCAGTGATTGATCAGCACAGCCTATATGGTCGAAATTTTGCCTTTCGGACCACTTGTACATTGTTCTTGGGTCTTCTACGGTTCCAACGAGCCATAGAATGCAAGCAGAGACCACCGGAGGTAAACGATATGGGATCTGGAAGTTGGCTGTTCGGCATTGTGCGCAACTGCGCGTCTAGGGCAAAACGTGAACCGTACAAACCAACTCAGAACAAATCTGTACCTCAGGCCAATTGGGTTTTATTATTGAGCCTTTTATGGTTCCAACAAGCCCAATAATGGTAGAAAAAACCTCCTGACCGCCGAGATATGGAGCTTACAATTCGGCAGCTCCCCAATGAATCCGATGGAGACCAGCGACTATTCCCGGAAGTGCATAGAACAAACCAGAGCGAACCAGATACCGATTTTTACTTTTATGGATTTTTGACTCAATCAGTTGAGTCCTCGAAGTTGAATCAGTCCACACAGAGTTTGGAGCAGAAAGTTATTGGTTATGCAAGTCGGTGCTTCTGCATAAAGCGCAATTGCGAGTCTAGGGGAGAACTTGGGGCAACACAGCTCAGCTCGATTGTGATGTGAATCTCAGACCAAGTGGAGATTATTCTTGAGACTTTTTTGGTTGCAACAAGCCCAAAAACTTAAGGAACATTCACCAGATCATCGAGATATGACACATCTTCTCAAAGAGGTCAAACCGGTTCCTTTCACTTGTGACTACCGAGCTCGTGAGCTATTCTTGACTCCAGCTCCAACATCAGCACGTCTTGGTACAGCAAGTTTCCATATTGAGGCTCTGGAAGGAGTATATGAGAAAGAAGAACCTCCGGATTGTGCCAAGAGCTTGTGGAGAAGACTGCCTAAGATTCGAGTATGAATCTCTCAAAGCGGGAGGGTTCTGGTGCAGCGTGGAACTGCACCTTTGGCACAGAGCTCGTCCAAGCCTTGGATTGCCATAGATGGCCTGTTCTCTAAGCTTATTCACGTGGAGAGCTAATGGTTGAGGAGGCTTATGCTTTTCCTTTTGTAATTATGTTATAATTTGGCCCAAATGTTTACGCCTTGTTTTATGTTTAATTAATTAGGTTTGTAAATTTATGCTCATTAGGATTAGAAAGACTAGATTAATTATTAGGTTATATCTACTAATTATTTGGCCCACCTGTTTAGGCCCATTAAGAATTAGTGTTTTTGTAAGATTCTTATATAAGTTGAAAACTCTTGTACATTTTGGGCAGTTGACGTTGAATGAAAATACAGAAAACGAGAGTTTCCTCTCAGAGAATTTCCTAGGGTTTCTAGGTCCTTGTTTGAAGATTGATTTGATTCTCTTCAAGGAAGAAGACGAGACTCTTGGTGGATTCCATTCCCGAGATTGACTGGTGCCCTTCTAGGTTTGATTCGATTCACCTAGCTAGAAAGAATGGTCCTTAGGCATGATTAAATTCGCCTAGGTTGAGCTTTATCTGTTCATCGATTCTTCATCACCTCCATCATCGCCTCTTTCATCTCTTCATCAGCCGCCATCCACTTCTATCGAGATCTCTTCGAGATCTTTTATCTCTTGTCCGCTTTCACCCTGTACCATTCATCAACTATTTCTATCTATCCGTTTAGAAAAAATTTACGCTCAAACTAACAAAATAACTAGGAAGATTGTAACTAGTGTCACAAAAGAGAAACACTACACATCATATTTAGCAGTAGGTTGTCCTTCATGGTTACTACCATTAGTCGACAAGATCTTCAATCGTGAAGATATATTTTTTAGATATGAACCTTTATGCCTCATCAATTTAGATAGGTTTAGGTTTGTTTCTTTTATCTCGTTAACAGAATATTTCTCACTTCTTTGTACCGAACTTGTTAATTTAATCTATAATGCTTTCAGGCGTAAAAAAAAAATCTCTGAATTTTAAATTTTAGCCATTTTAATTATCAACTATTGTGTATAAGAGTGTCAAGCGGGCCGATAATCCACGGGTTAGACCCAACTAAGACTGTCATGGGGCGGGCTTGGACAATAATTTCTAGGCCCATTTAAAAGAGGGTCTCGTGGCTGATCCGCTGCGGACCACGGGTTAAGCGGACTGATCTGCTGCGGATTCGCGGGTTTGCGGGCCGGCCCATATGAACTTTTTTTTTTTCCTTTTATTTTTTACATGTTTAGAAAAGATATGATAGAAATATAAATTAATTTTTTTTAAAGGTTAATAAAATATTTTGCAAAAATGAGAATTAGATATTTATGAACTAAAATATATGTATATTTGTATCTCATATAAAAATGGGTTAGAAAATTTCCAAGATTAAAAATATATTGTAACTTGTAAAAATATATTATTATTTTTATTTCTCAATAAAATAATTATAATTCTATATATAAAATAAGAAAAAGTGTAAAAAATATGAAAAATTAAAAATATGATTTTGAATGAAATCTTCCTAAATATTATCACATACATAATAAACTAAAATGATACATAACTTTTTTTTACAGTAACTAAAGAAATATAAAATATAATACGAATTGTATGAAGTCTTAACATACATATTTATTGTATAACATATATTTATTATATAATTTTATATTTTACATTTATTTATAAAATAATAAAAAAGCATGCGGGCCGACCCGTTAACCCACATGTTTTAGCGGGGCGGGCCTAGACATAATGCTTTCAGTTAACGGGTCTAGCGGGCCAGCCCGCTGCAGTTTGAAAAAAATAAAAATTCGCAGTGGGCAGCCCGTTTGAACGCGAGTCGGCCCGTCTGACACCTAGCTAGGAAGAAAGGTCCTTACGCTTGATTAAATTCGTCTAGGTTGAGCTTTACCTATCCATCGATTCTTTATCACCTCCACCATCGCCTCTCTCATCTCTTCATCAGCCGTCATCCACTTCTATCGAGATCTCTTGTCTGCTTCCGCGCTGCACCATTCATGAACTATATTTATCTATCCATTTAGAAAAAACTTGCGCTCAAACTAACAAAATAGCTAGGAAGATAGTAACTAGTGTCACAAAAGAGAAACACTACACATCATATTTAGCAGTAGGTTGTCCTTCATGGTTACTGCCATTAGTCGACAAGATCTTCAATCGTGAAGAGATATTGTTTAGATAGGAACCTTTATGCCTCATCAATTTAGATAGGTTTAGGTTCGTTTCTTTTATCTTGTTAACAGAATCTTTCTCACTTCTTTGTACCGAACTTGTTAATTTAATCTATTATGTTTTTAGGCGTCAAAAAAAATCCTCGACTTTTAAATTTTGGTCATTAATCATCAATTATTGTGTACCCCGAAAAAAATATCGTTGATTTTAATTTAAATCTCAAACTTTCTGTTGACTCGGTCAAATTAGGCTCATCGTTAAATCGTTAAACGGAATAAATAAACAATGTTAAACCTCTTTAATTACTGTTGTTAAGTCAAAACAACATCACTTAAAAAATCAAACCTCCAAATCCATTTCACTCACAAATCCCAGAAATCAAAATCACTCACTCCCGTTTGTCGATTTCTCTAATCCTAAAATCAAATTCCTCAATCAAAATTTTCAATCCAAAGAAGCTCGGGTTTCTTCGTTCATTAATTATTGCTCTTGCTCTTGGACTAGAAAAATCTTTGTTAGTTAATTATTGCTCTTGTTTCTTCGTTTGGGTTTCCTTGTTCGTTAATTATTCCTCAATCAAAATTCTCAATCCAAACAAACTAGAGAAAGATTGTTTTGTTGCTCTTGGACTTATTGCAGCGATTCAGGTAACAAACAAACTAGAGAAAAATTAAGTTAGCATCATAATTTTGAAACGGACGAGTTGCAACTATGTTAGATGCACTTAGTTTAAGTGATGTTTGTTGATGTTAGCTTTCTCTGTTTAACACCCAAATCTTCAATTCTAATGATAAGAAAAGAAAAAACTTGAAACTCGACGGAAAGAGAGTCGAGGAACTGCATAATCGATTGTATTCAAAATTTTCTGGGATTGGTAAACAATAAACAATCAAGCTTATTGGAATCGTCTATGACTGATTCGAATTGGGGGCTTTTGATTTCTAGGGTTTGTGAGTGAAATCTATTTGGGGATTTTTGATTTCTTAAGTGATGACGTTTTAATTTTAAAGCATAACTAACATCGTCTAAATATTCTGTTAAGTGATTTAACGATAGATCTAATTTGGCCGAGTCAACAAAAAGTTTGGGATTTAAATTAAAAGTCAACGAAAAGTTGATGCTTTTTTTTGGGGTACAATATCAATATTTAATTATTTAGTTTTCTGCTATTTTTCTGTGTATTTTTTGAGCATTCTTTATTCACCTATACATTTAAAAAAGGGAAAATAAAATTTCATACATCAAAATTAATACTTAAACTGTATAACTTGATATTTTTTAAGATTTACAATTTTATAATAATATCACAAAATAAAAACACATATGAAGCTATTTTTATTTTATTTTTTCACAAACACATAAAGCTACTTAAATAGGACTTTTATCATTCGTTTACGTTTTAAACGCATTAAAATCATTAGAATAGAAAAAATAGAGCGAGCAAAAGACAAAATAGCAAGAAACAGAACAAGATCAGAAACAGAGCAAGATCAGAGCAAGAAACAGAACAAGATCAGAAACAGAGCAAGATCAGAGCAAGAATGCCGATCTTCGTTCCGGGTTATGAACTCATTTCAACATTTCAATCTCGTTGGATAGAGTTCATTGGAATGAGGCTACTGTTGTTATGCAAACTATCAAATACTCGAAACCACATCTTCAAACAAGAAATGACGTAACATTGTGTGCCATTGCATACTCTCTGTTTTGCAATACAATATCCGTATTCACCCAAAATGAAGGAAATAGTAGACGTGTGATGGTCAGACATGTGGCACACAATTAAGAAGGTCGATGTTCTCGCTTCTGTAGAAATGAATGCAAACTCATCAATCATCTAATCAGTTCGATTGCTGAAGTTTTTATTTTGCGGCAAGATTTCTCCAAGAGGTCGTTAATAGAATTGGAAATTACATTACAAAGGATTCAAATTCCTGAAGCAGGACATGGTGAGATTAGACATGAATATCCTGTGAGATATGCATCGATTAGTGTGTCTGCGAATCAATGCCGTGTTAAGCCTATTTGAGGCTTGGGGTGAATAATTTTTTTTGGCCTTTTTCACCTAAAAAATATTAATATAACTAAACATTTTGGTGAGGAATGAACAATTCTTATGATCTATATTTATAAAGATTTTGTTTTGTCAACTGTATTTATGATCTATATCTATAAAGATTTAAGAAAACATTTTTCTAACTAGTTTAGGAAAAAAAACTGAAAATAAAGGAAAAATATAAGGAAAAGAAAAGTTAGAATCTAAGTTGATAACGTTACGTTAAAACTTAAAACTCTATAAGTCATAATTTTTTTGAAACTCTAAATCTTAACTAAAACTCAAATTTTAATAACTTCCTTTTTTCCAAATATTTTGTTGATTATACTCAACTAGTATTAAGGCATGGGCTAAATTGTTATTATTTTTTTTATGTAAAAGATTTATTATTTAAATTATAAAAGAGAAACAAACTCAAATATTTTTAAGCATAATATTGTTTAGTGAATTAGAAGCTTTGAGCAAGCCCATTTGAGTTTATGCCATGTTAGAGTTTTCTAGGTCAAAAGAAAATATATGCATATTAGAGTAATTTACACAACTACGATAACACTAAAAGAAAGGAAAATTGTGATTCTTATTTCAGTTCTTATAGTCAAATTGTCAAAATTCAGATTTAATACATGAACTAAAACTGGAAAAAAATCTTACCTAAGAATGTTTTTTTAAATGATGCAAAGACTCAAAAGAATGAAACAAAACAACTAAAATGAATGTTAGTAACTGGTCCCCTCCCTCAGACTTACTTCTCATCGTCTCGATGAGAAAACAAAACCAATAAAAGGAACCCTAACAAAACAAAACTAAACAAAAAGAAACAATGCGTGTATACAAAATTGGTGATTTGTTACCTCTATGGAGTGGAGGTGTCTTGGTCCGAAGTGTCTACCTGTAACCAACATTAACCAAACACACTGAAAATAAATCAAATGACAAAAAAAAAACCAAAAATATTTACAAAAATAAATATGGGACTGCCTCTCAAGCACGCTTGTTTTAAGTCTCAAGCTAGACGTCTGTCACAAGGTGTTAGTCACAAGAATCAAACGGTTGAGCTAGTGGTCCTTTGGTCCCTCCTCCTGTTTTCACAATACACAATATATTCCAGAAGAAAGACAATTGTCCATGATGGCAGAACCACATGTTCATCAAAGCAAGTTACCACAATTGTAAAATATTTCCTAAGGTGTTCTTTGATGTTCGAATTACTTGGAGGATCGAATGCATTTGATGGAAAAATGAAGTCAATCTCAAGAATAGTTGAGTTTACTAAAGAGTAGTCAAGTTTATCTTGAGACTCACATGGTAAATACAAGCATTCATCGATGAGCAGGACGTTACTAGAGACTACCTTTTCAATGCAGGGCAATGGAATTTCCTCAAAATTATCAATTTCAAGGGTTGAATTACATGTACAATCTAGTTGGTTTGGTGGAGTCCAATCTATTATCCTCTCAAAGGCATGAGCTTCTTGTATCTCATTGAATGTCATTTCCCTTCCATCAAGTGATGCTCGCTGTGATATGAGGTTCAACCGTATCATAGCTGCTAGATCCCTCCTAGTCAGTTCATGATTCCTTTTGAGTAGATCATCCACTTTCAATTTTTGTTCCGGTGTTAGAACACTCTCATCAAACGATTCTTCATCAATGTCTGGTCCATCGTATGACCAATCAATGTAAGATTGAGCGCTATATGCCCATTCATTACATGAGCAGTCATTATATGATTGATCACTGTATGACCAATCATTATATGACCAACCGTTGTAACTCATGGTCAATAACGTGCCTTCATGTTAGCCACACCTGATTCAGAGAAGAAAATCAAATAAAAAATGTAAGTAAAGAAAATCTTGCACTAAAGTTCAGTCTTAGATCAAAAGGTAACGTAATTGGTCTCCGGCAACGGCGCCAAAAAATTGATACACAGAGTTTTAACCTCAAATCCTACTGCAAGTACACAACAATTGAAATAGTATTAAAGGATCGATTGAATAGTGGATTGTTGGCTATATGAATGGCAGCCATTGAGTCACAATAGAAAGGAACTGGCCTTGGTTGATTAATCTGCAGTTCGGTGAGTAAGTTCACAAGCCACTCAACTTCTCGCAGTGCAAAACGCATTGCCATGTACTCTGATTCTGCAGAGGAAAGGGACATTGTTGGTTGCTTTTGAGATTTTCATGAGATCAAAGATGATCCAAGGAACATACAAAATCCTGAAGTAGACCGCCTTGTGTCTTGACAAGATCCTGAGTCTGCATCTGTGTATGATTTGAGAATCAGATTACATTTGGAAGAAAAGAAGATACATTTCCCAATTGTTCCTTTTAGGTAGTGAAGAACTCTATATGCAGCTTGAAGATGTGACTTCTTCGGGGCTGAAGTGAACTGAACAGAGTTTATTTACCGAGAAACATATGTCAGGTATGGTTATTGTTAGATACATGAGCTTTCCTACAAGTCTTCGAAAGACTTCAGGTGTGAGACCCGTTTCTTGAGGCCCAATTAGAAAATGAAAATCCAGCCCATTAGGCCTGATAAATAAAGAAAGCCTAAGTGGAGGTGGG